>JAQZBX010084617.1:0-13235 GCA_029593785.1 Cabassous unicinctus | reverse complement strand
GTTTAAGAAACTACTGCTTACCACAAGATCTTGAAGATATTTTCCTACATTTTCTTCTAGGAGTTTTATGTTTGTCACTTTTATATTCAAGTCCTTGATCCATTTTGAGTTAATTTTTGTATAAGGTGTGAGATAGGGGTCCTTTTCTTTCTTTTGGATATGACTATCCAGTTCTCCCAGCACCATTTGTTGAATAGGCTGTTCTGGCCCAGCTGGGAGGGCTTGACTGCCTTATCAAAAATTGCTTGACTGTAGATGTAGGGGTCTATTTCTGAGTTCTCAATTTGGTTCCATTGGTTAATGTATCTGTCTTTATGCCATTATCATGCTGTTTTTACCACTGTAGTTAAGTAATATGCTTTCAAGTCAGGAAATGAGAGTTCTCTAACTTTGTTCGTTTTAAAGACATTTTTTGGCAATTCAGGGCCCCTTACCTTCCAAATAAATTTGATAATTGGCTTTTCCATTTCTGCAAAAAAAGGGCTGTTGAGATTTTTATTGGGATTGCGTTGAATCTGTAAATCAGTTTGGGTAAAACTGACATTTTAACGATATTTAGTCTTCCAATCCATGAACATGGAATGTTCTTTCATTTATTTAAGTCTTCTTCGGTTTCTTTTAGCAATGTTTTGTAGTTTTCTAAATACAGGTCCTTTATGTTTTTGGATAAGTTTGTTCCTAAATATTTAATTCTTTTAGTGACTATTATAAATGGAATTTTTTTCTGATTTCCTCCTCAGATTGCCAATCAGTAGTGTATAGAAATGCTATTGATTTTTGCCTGTTAATCTTGTATACTGCCACTTTGCTGAACTAACCTATTAGTTTTAGTAGTTTAGTTGTGGATTTTTCAGGATTTTCTACATACAGGATCATATCATCAGCAAATAGTGAAAGCTTTACTTCTTTGTTTTCTTTTGGGGTGCCTTTTATTTCTTTATCTTGCCTAATTGCTCTAGCACAGTACATTTCCTTTTGAATATGGTATTCTTTGCTCAGCATAATCATTTTTTGATTCATTCATTCATTCATGTTGTTATATGTTACCAGTAGTTCATTCCTTTTTATTGCTGAGTAGAATTCCATTGCATAGATACACCACATTTTGATATGTATTCACTTATTGGTGGACATCTGGGTTACTTCTAGTTTGGGGAATTGTTAAGTAAGTTTGCTATGATTATTTGGGGTATGTCTTTATGTGAACATGTTTTCATTTCTTGGGAAAATACCTAGGAGTTGAATGACTGAATTGTGTGGTAAGTGAATGTTCAATTTCTTTTAAAAAAATCAATTTTATTGATACATATTAATAAACCATACAAGCCATCCGAAGTGTACAATCAGTGGTATTTGGTATAATCACATAGTTGTGCATTCATCAAGTCAGTCATTATTACAACATTTTCATTATTCCAATAATAATAAAAAAGACAAACAAAAACTCATCACCTGTCAATCTCCCTTAACATTCAAAGAGTTTTCCAAAGTGGTTGCACCATTTTACAAATCATCAACAGAGTAGAAGAGTTTTAAATGCTCTGCATCCTTGTCAACACTTGGTATTAGAAACATTTAAAATTTTCTTTTAACATTTTAGCCATTCAAATAATTGTGTGGTTAAGTCTCATTGTAGTTTAATTTGTATTTTCCTGAAGATTAAAGATGTTTACCCTCTTTTTATGTGTTTATTACTCAGTTGTATATTATTGTTGGTGAAGTGTCTTTTCAAATATTTTCCTTTGCTTTGACTTCATATTAAATTGTAAATGTGGGGAAGCAGATGTGGCTCAAGTGATTGGGCATCCATCTACCATATGGGAGGACCTGAGTTTGATCCCCTGGATCTCCTGGTAAAAAGGCGAGCAGGCGAGCTGGGCCTGCGCGGCGAGCCAAGCCCACACAGCAAACCATGCAGCAAGATGATGATGCAATAAAAGAGAGATGCAGGGGAGATGCAGGGGAGAGCCAAGATGCACCAGAAACCAGGAACTGAGGTGACGCAAGTAGCAGGGTGCCTCACTCCCACATCGGAGGTCCCTAGGATTGAATCCCAGTGAAGCCTGTAGAAGAAAAATGAGAAGAGAAGGCAAGACACAGACACAGAAGATCACCCAATGAATGGACACAGACAGCAAGTGGGGGGGGGGGAATAAAAGTATAAAAAAATTAAAATTAAAAAAAAATAAAAATAAATTGTAAATGTGCTTTATATATTCTGGACACAAGTTCTTTTTTAGATATAAATACAAAAAAATATTTTATCCCATTCTGTGACTTGCTTTTTTTAAACAGCCAACAAAAGAGATAAAATGAATCATAAACAATACTCAGTGCATCCAAAAGAAGTCAGAAAAAGGGAAAATTGAACAAAGAACAGATGGGACAAATAGCAAACAAATAACAAGATGATGGATTTAAATCTAACCATTTCAATAATCATACTAAATGTAAATGGTATTAAGCCCCAATTAAAAAGCAGAGATACTCAGATTGAATTAAAAATAAAAAAACAGGAGCAATCTTATATTGTCTACAAGAAATACACTTTAATAAAAAGGTATATATAGACTTTTTAAAAGATGGAAAAAGATAAACCTTAATATTACTAATCAAAAGGAACAGGGAGGGAAGCAGATGTGGCTCAAGTGATTGAGCTCCCTCCTACCATATGGGAGGTCTGGGTTTGGTTCCTGGTGCCTCCTACAGAAGACGAGCAAGACAGCGAGCTGATGTGACAGGCTGGCATGGCGAGCTGGCGCAATGGGTTGGCGCAGCGAGCTGACACAACAAGGTGTTGCAACAAGAGGCACACAGAGGAATTCATAATGAGAGACACAACAAAGGGAGCAGAGGTGGCTCAAGTGATGGGGTTCCTCCTTTCCACATGGGAGGTCCCAGATTTGGTTCCCAGTGCCTCCTAAAAAAAAAAGAAGACCAGCACACAACAAACAGACACAGCAAATGCAAACAACGAGGGGGAGGGGAGAAATAAATAAAAATAAACCTTAAAAAAAGATTAAATTATTTTAAAAAAGGAACATGGAGTGACATATTAATAACACACAAAGCAGATTTGAAAGCAATGACTATTACCAGGGATAAAGAGAAAAATTTTATCACAAGACATAACAATCCTAAGCACTTATGCACATAATATCAGAGCTTTAAAATATATTTTTTTAAAAACTGATAGAACTGATAGAAGAAATAGACATATCCATAGTAATTGATAGAAGTGGTGGCAGAAAATTAGTGAGGATGTAGAAGACATGAACAACATTATCAGCCAGCTTGACCCAATTGATTTTTATAGCATATTCCATTAAAAACAGGAGAAAAACATTCTTTTGAAATGCACATGGAACATTTAAAAAGATAGATTTTAGACTATAGAACAAATCTCCAAAAAATTTGAAAAGATTTTAGCTAAACAGTACACGTCCTCTGGTCACAGTGGAATTATATTAGAAACCAATATACAGAATTATCTCTGGAAAATTTCTAAATAATTTGAAAATAAATAGCATACTTCTAAATAACCTAAGAATCAAAGAAGAAATAAAAAAACAAAACAGAAAATATTTTTTTAAGATTTATTTTATTTATTTATTCCTCCTCCTGCCTCCTCCGCCCATTATTTTGTGCTCACTGTCTGCTCTCTGTTAGTCTTCTTTTTTTAGGAGGCACTGTGAACCAAACCTGGGACCTCCCATGTGGTAGGCGGGTGCCCAGCTGCTTAAGCCACATCTGCTTCCCTAGAAAGCATTCTAAATAGAATAAAAATGAAAACACAACATTTCAAAATTTGTAGATACTGCAAAAGCAATGTTTAGGGGGATGTTTATACAATTAAATGCCTGTAGTAGAAAGGAAGAAAGGTCTCATACCAAGGACTCCAGCTCCCATCTTAAGAAAGTAGAGAAAGAAAGGAAAACGAAATCCAACATAAGCAGAATAAAGGAAATAATAAAGATCAGGGTAGAAAGCAATGAAATAAAAAACAGAAAAACAATAGAGAAAATAATTTAAACCAAAATTTGCTCTTTGAACAAATTAATAATATTGACAAACCTCTAGCCAGGTTGATTAAAATAAAGAGGGAGAAAACACAAATTAATAATATCAAGAGGTGACATCATTGAGGAGTATATGGATTTTAAAATGATAATAAGTAAATACTTTGAACAACTTTATGCCAATATATTTCACAACATAGATGAAATGAACAAATTCCTTTAAAGGCTCAAACTACCAAAGCTTCCTCTAAAAGGAATAGGTAACTGGAATAGCCTAATATTCTATCAGAGAAATTGAATTTGTAGTTAAAAACCTTCTTGCAAAGGACAATCCAGGCACAGATGGTTTCTCTGGCAAATTCTATGAAACAGAAAAGGAAGAAATAATGCCAATTATACACAAACTCTTCTAGAAAATTGAAAAGGAAAGAATCCTTTCCAGCTTATTCTATGAAGCCAGTATTACCCCGACACCAAAGTAAGACAAAAGACATTATAAAAAAAAGAAAGCAATAGGCTAATATTTCTCATGAACTTAAAAGCAAAAATTCAAAACAAAAATCAAATTTAAAAAATCAAATCCAAAATGGATAAAAAGGGATAATCTATCATGACCAAGTGGGGCTTTTTCTAGGAATGCAAGTTTGATTAACATGCAACAATTGATCAGTTCAATTCACCATATTAAGAACTCTCAGAACTTAATAGCAATAGAGGCGTGAGCTGGTTCAGGGCTTGACTTCTGTGGCTACCAGTTCAGGCTCCTTCTGGATCAGTGCCAGAGGTGAGAGACTAATGTTCTTTATATGCTTCTGAAAAAATTCTGCCAACGATACAAAGGAAGGGGCAGATCTTCTACTGACAAACTAGGAAATAATTTTCATCTATTAGGGTTAGAAGACCAGCTCATTGTTAGACTTTTCTGAAGCAAAATTAGGTTTAAAAATATAATAAAAGCACTTGGTTAAGAAATAAACATTTCAAAAATTATATAACATCAGAGAAGCAACCAAGATAGTGGCAGAGAATGGAGCTCCAAGAGTTAGCTCGTCCTAGAGGGCAGTTTGTAATCACCCAGGGCTATCTAAAGCACCTGTTTTGGGGGCCCGGGAGACCAGAAGAGCATCCTGCAACATCCTTGAAAGAACAGAAGGAGGAGACTGCCCATCTGCAATGAAGATTTGTGAGTAGAGCACTCCACGCCATGGAGGCTGGTGCCCATCCTCTACTGGTGGCGCAAGCCGCCTTAGGAGCTATTCTGCAGCTGGAAGTGGAAGCTCTATATCCCTAAAATGGGGGAGAAAGAGACAGTGAGGCACACACTTCAGCTACTGATTAGTAAATTTCACTGACTAAAGTATAATCCTAAGAACACCTGATGTTTGAAACTGTCCAAAACAGAAAGAGGCTGGTAACTGCCACTTTAACTCTGTCCCTGGCATGAGGGGAAGTGGGGCTGATTGAAAATCACAGTGACAGTAGGGTCTGGCTTCTTTCCACCCAGATGGGATTACAGCCTTAGCCTAGGTCCCAGCTCCACTTCCAGCAGGGAGGAAGATTGCCGGTCTTGCACCAGCCTCTCTGGGTAACTACAAGCACTTTTGGCAGGCACAGACTGGATAGTTGGACACCTAGAACTCTACCCCCAACCCCCAATAGGCTAGGAGAAGAGTTGTGTTTCCTCAGGCTCTGGGCAACTACAAGCGCTTTTGGCCCACACAGACTGGTTTGTTGAACCTCTTTGATTTCATCCCCGCCCTCCCCACCCCCACCCCTGTGCATAGGATAGGAGGGGGCTGGTGTTTCCTTAGCTCTTCTGGGCAACTGCAGGCGCTTTTGGCACCCAAGGATTGGTTTGTTGAGAGTGTTTCATTCCCCCACCTCCACCCCCCAGAGTAGGACAGCAGGGGACTGGTGTTTCTTCAGCTTCTCTGGGAAACTGCAGGTGCTTTCAGCCCACACAGACTGGATACTCAGACACCTGTAATTCCATCCCTGCCCCCAATAGGATAGGAGGGGAGCTGTGTTTGCTCAGCCTCTCAGGGCAACTGCAGGTGCTTTCGGCCAACACGGATTAGATTGTTGGGCACTGCGAAGGGTCCATCCCACACCTGGCAAGGAGGGGTGGGGCTGGAGCTATGTTAATCTACCTGGTCAACTTCATTCAGTTTTGACCCACACGGCTTAGTTTGCTGCCCACACCTGCAGCTCCATTACTGCCCAGGCAGAGGAGGAAGGGGTGTAAAGTTTCAAATCAGTCTCTCTGGGCAACTACAGATGATCTTGGTTTGCATGGCTTGAATTACTATACACAGCTGTGGCTCCATCTCTACCCCTGGCAGAGGAGAAAGTGGGAGAAGCTTCACCAGTTCCTGGGGCAACACAGACAGCTTCAGCCTCCACAGCTTACAGCACCAACTACATCCTTGGCTTCTACTACACAAACAGCAAGGGAGAAAGGGCAAGAAAGCCCTAAACTAAAGAGAGAAACTGCACCCAGAATAAATACATCTAGTAAGCCAGATGCCAAGACACCAACAAAAAATTACAATCCATACCAAGAAACGGGAAGATACGGCCCAGTCAAAGGAACAAGATAAGCCTCCAGATGACATAAAAGAGTTGAGACAACTAATCATAGATGCTCAAACAAACCTCCTTAATAAATTCAATGAGATGGCTAAGGAGATTAAGGATATTACAAAGACACATGGTAAGCATAAAGAATAATTTGAAAGTATACATAGAAAAATAGCAGATCTTATGGGAATGAAAGGCACAATAAATAAAATTGAAAATACACTGGAGGCATATAACAACAGATTTGAGGAAGCAGAAGAAAGGACCAGTGAGCTTGAAGACATGGCCTCCAAAAGTGAATATACAAAAGAACAGATAAAGAAGAGAATGGAAAAAAATGAACAGGTTCTCAGGGAACTAAATGACAACAAGAAAAGTGCAAACATATGTGTCATGGGTGTTCCAGAAAGAGAGGAGAAGGGAAAGGCAGAAGGAATATTTGAATAAATAATGTTAGAAAATTTCCCAATCCTACTGAAGGACATAGATATCCATGTCCAAGAAGCACAATGTACTCCCATCCAAATAAATCTGAATAGACCTACTCTGAGACACATACTAATCAGAATGTCAAATGCCAAAGACAAAGAGAGAATTCTGAGAGCAGTAAGAGAAAAGCAATTCATCACATACAAGGGACATCCAATAAGATTAAGTGCTGATTTCTCATCAGAAACCATGGAGGCAAGAAGCAGTGGTATGCTATATTTAAAATACTGCAAGAGAAAAACTGCCAGCCAAGAATCTTATATCCAGCAAGACTGTATTTAAAAAATGAGGGCAAGTTTAGAATATTCACGGATAAACAGAAACTGAGAGTTTGTAACCAAGAGACTGGCTTTGCAGGAAATACTAAAGGGAGTGCTATGGCCTGAAAAGAAAAGACAGAAAAGAGAGGCTTGGAAGAGAGTCTCAAAATGAAGAATATATCAGTAAAAGTAAGTACAAGTGTAAAAAGAGTGGTTTAAATAAAATATGACAGATAAAACCCAAAGGTCAAAATGTATGAAACAAGAACTGCCTTTACAGCAATAACATTGAATATTAATGGATAAAACTTCCCAATCAAAAGACACAGACTGGTGGAATGGATAAGAAAATATGAGCCATCTATATGCTGTCTACAAGAGACTCACCTTAGACCCAAGGGTACCAATAGATTGAAAGTGAAAGGTTGGTTAAAGATATTCCACACTTGCAATAAAAAAAAAATAAAAAAATTAAAAAAAGCTGGAGTAACTAGACTTATATAGGATGTAATAGAATTTAAATGCAAAAGTGTTATTAGAGACAAGGAAGGACATTATATATTAATAAAAAAGGGCAATTCGCCAGGAAGAAATAACAATCATAAATGTATATGCACCTAACCAGTATGCCCCAAGATACCTGAGGCAAACACTGGCAAAACTGAAGGGAGAAATAGATATCTCACAATAATAGTTGGAGACTTCAATACACCACTCTCAGTGCTGGATAGACATGTGGGTATAGGATCAATAAAGAAACAGAGCTTGAATTATATGATAAATGGACTAAACCTAATAGACATATACAGAACATTGCACCCTGAAACAGCAGGATATACATTCTTCTCAAGTGCTCATTGATTTTCCTCCAGGATAGACCATATGCTGGGTCACAAAGCAGATCTCAATATACTAAACAAGATCAAAATTATACAAAGCACTTTCTCTGATAATAATGGAATAAAGTTGGAAATCAAGAAGAGGCAGAAAAAGAGAACATTCTCAAATACATGGTGATTAAACAACACAATGTTAAATAATCAGTGGGTCAAAGAAGAAATTGCAAGAGAAATCAATGAATATTTCAAGATGAATGAAAACTAGAACACAACATATTAGAACCTATGGGATTCAGTGCAGGCAGTGCTTAGAGGGAAATTTATAGCCCTCAATGCTTACAATAATAAAGAAGAAAGAGCTAAAATCAATGACCTGTAGGAAATAGAAAAAGAACAGCCAACTATTTCCAAAGCAAGTAGAAGAAATGAAATAACAAGGATCAGAGAAGAAATAAATGAAATTGAGAACAACAAAAAACAAAAACAGAGAATCAAAAAAGCCAAAACTTGGTTCTTTGAGAAGATTAACACAATCAACAAACACTTAGCTAGACTGAGAGAGAAAAAAAGAGAAGATACAAATAAATGAAATAAAAAATGAAAACAGGGACATTACTACTGACCCTACAGAAATAAAAGAGATCATAAGAGTATACTATGAACAACTATACACCAACAAACTAGACAATTTAGATGAAATGGAAAAATTCCAAGGACTGTACAAACAACCTACACTGACCCTAGAAGAAATAGAAAACCTCAACAAATGAATCACAGGTAAAGAGATTGAAAGTCATCAAACAACTCCCCAAAATGAAAAGCCCAGGACCAGATGGTTTCACTGGTAAGTTCTACCAAGCATTCAAACAAGATTTAATACCAATCTTATTCAAGCTTTTCTAAAAAATTGAACAAGAAGGAATGCTAGAAATAAAAAATAATCATAAAAAAAAAAAGAAGGAATGCTACCAATCTCATTCCATGAAGCCAATATCTACCTAATACTAAAGTCAGGTAAAGATATTACAAAAAAAGAAAATTATAGACCCATTTCCCTAATGAATATGGATGCAAATATCCTAAAAAAAAATACTTGCTAATCAAATCCAACAACACATTAAAAGAATTTTTCATCATGATAAGTGGGTTTTATATCATGCATGCAAAGGTGGTTCAACACAAGAAAATCAATCAGTGTAATACACCACATTAATAAATCAAAGAAGAAAAATCACATGATCCTATTGATTGACGCAGAAAAGGCATTTGACAAAATACAGTATCTTTTCTTGATAAAAATACTCCAAAATATATACTTGAAGGAACTTTTCTCAACATAATAAAGGCCATATATGAAAAACCCACAGCTAACATTGTACTCAATGGTGAAATACTGAAAGCTTTCCTGTTGAGTTCAGGGACAAGACAAGGATGCCCACTGTCACCACTGTTGTTCAATATAGTGTTAGAGATTCTAGCTAGGGCAACCAGGCAAGAAAAAGAAATAAAAGGCAACCAAATCAGAAAGGAAGAAGTAAGACTTTTGCAATTCACAGATAATATGATCCTATATCTAGAAGATCCCAAAAAACTACAACAAAGCTGATAGAGCTAATAAATAATTTCAGTAGAGTGTCAGGATACAAGATAAATACACAAAAATCAGTGGTGTTTCTATACAGTAGTAATGTGCAATCTGAGGAGGAAGTCAGGAAAAAAATTCCATTTACAATAGTGACTAAAAGAATCAAATTTTTAGGAATAAACCTAACCAAAGATGTAAAGCACTTGTATCAGAAAACTACAATGCGTTGCTAAAAGAAATTTTAAAAGACCTAAATAATTGTAAGAATATTCTATGCTCATGGATTGGAAGCCTAAATATCATTAAGATGTAAATTCTACCCAAATTGATATACAGATTCAATGCAATCCTTATAAAAATTCTACGAGCAGTTTTTAAACAAATGGAAAACACAATTATCAAAGTTATTTGGTAGGGTAAGGGGCTCCGAATAGCCAGAAACATCTTAAAAAGGAAAAGCAAAGTTGGAGGACTCTCACTTCTGGACATTAAATCATATTGTGTAGCTACAGTGGTAAAAACAGCATGGTACTAGCATTAGATAGACATATAGACCAATGGAACTGAATTGATGGTTCAGAAACAGACCCTCACAGCTATGATCAAGTGATTTTTGACGAGCCTGTCAAACCTACCCAGCTGGGTAAGAACAGTCTATTCAACAAATGGTGCTGGGAGAACTGGATATCCATAGCCAAATGAAAGAGGACCCCTATCTCACACTTTATACAAAAATTAACTCAAAATGGATCAAAGACCTAAATATAAAAGCTAAAACCATACATAAAGCTGTGTGTGAGGGTTAAAACTCAGGCAGCGGCCTGTGAGGGTTAACTGCCCAGCTGCTAGATTAGCTTTTGACATTGGCTCAGTTTCTTGTGTTCCCTCCATTCAGCACACCTTGTATCCAATTCATAAGGCCTTTGGCCCAGTACACCTATTTCCTGAACACAGCAGAAATGATTCTGGAGAACTGCATTCTGTGTTCTTTTTGTATAATTTTGAGTGATAAGCTGTAGTGTATAAATAACCCTGCAAATAAAGAGCAGCCATGCTGCTTCTTTGTTTGTTTGCTTGCATGCTTGCCTGTTTGTCTGGAGCAAACTGCAGCTGTGCCAGTATGAACAAGCTTCCTTCTCCGCCTAAGTTCTTTTTTCGCCTACCTCCCTCGCGAGCTCCCGAGGTGGACACAGAGCACACAGTGCACAAATGGGATGCAGTGGACAAGCTCCTAGAAGAAAATGTAGGAAAATATCTTCAAGACCTAGTGGTAGGTGGTGATTTCTTAAACCTTACACTGAAAGCACAAGCAATGAAAGAAAACGTGGATAAATGGGACCTCCTCAAACTTAAACACTTTTGTGATTCCACGGACTTCATCAGAAGGTGAAAAGGCAGCCCACTCAAATGGGAAAAAATATTTGGAAACCACATATCCGATAAGGGTTTGATTTCCATTCCATGTAAAGAGATCATACAACTCAACAATAAAAGAGCAAGCAATTCAATTAAAAAATGGGCAAAGATTTAGACATTTCTCCAAAAAGGAAATACAAATGGCCAAAAAGCACACAAAAAAATGTTCAATATTACTAGCTATTAAGGAAACGCAAATCAAAACAACAATGAGATGTCGTCTCACAAGGCATAGAACTGCCATTATTAAAACAAAACAAAACAAAACAGAAAACAGTAAGTGCTAGAGAGAATGTAGAGAAATAGGAACACTCCTTCACTGTTGGTGGAATTGTAAAATGGTGCAGCCTCTGAGGAAGACAATTTAGTGGTTCCTCAGGAAGCTAAGTAGAACTGCCATATGATCCAGCATTTCCTCTACTAGGAATATATCCAGAAAAACTGAAAACTGTGACACAAACAGACATCTGTACATGGATGTTCATAGCGGCATTATTCACAATTGCCAAAAGATGGAAACCACCCAAGTGTCCATCAACCAATGAATGGATAAGCAAAATGTGGTATTTACATACGATGGAATATATGCTGCAGCAAGAAGAAATGAAATTGGGACACATATGATAACATGGTCGAATCTTGAAGACATTATGCTAAGTGAAATAAGCCAGACACAAAAGGACAAATATTGCATGGTCTCACTAACATGAAATAAATACGAAGAATAAACGCATAGAGTTAAAACCTAGAGCATAGTTATTAGGAGATAAGAGTAGGGCTGTGAAGAAGTACTGATGTTTAATGTATGTAGAACTTTTAATTAACTTGGCTGTAAATGTATGGAAATGGATAGAGTTGATGGTAACACATAGTATTTAGAACTAACACAACTGGTCTATAAATGAGATTGTAGCTGCAAAGGGTAGTCTAGGGGTATAAATGTCAATTGAAAGAAAGCTAGAGAACAACCTAGGGACTGAATAACACAGTGAACCCAGAGGTAGATGAGAATTGTGGTTAATAGTACAAATGCAAGAATGTCCTTCTGTGAACTAGAATGAATGTACATCACTACTGCAGGGTGGTGAGAATGTGGAGAAGCATGGGAAAAATACAATTAATGTAACCTATGGACTATATAGTTAACAGCAATGCTGTAATATTCTTGCATCAGTGCCAAAGATGTGTTAATAATAGAGGCATATGGAAAAAATATGCCAAATGTACACTATGGGCCATAGTTAGTGGTAATAGTCTAATGATATTATCTCATAATCTAAAACAAATGTTCCACAATGGTGTGGTGTGTTGGTGAAGGGCTGTTGTATGGGAATTCTACACATGTGCATGATTGTTTTGTAAGTGTACAACTTTTGTAATAAAATATATTTTAAAAAGAACACATTAATAGAAAATAATTAGTGATCTGGAGCTCAAATCAAGTAGTTTTATTTTCATTTTCAAATTTTGATAAATGGTAAGTTGATTTCAACAGACAGAATATCCCTGATTATTAACTCATATGATCAGATGTAAATGTTCATCCTTTCAAGTTGATTCATCCACAAAGAATCCATTCTTTGTTCTTTTGGCTTTTTACTATAGAAATTTTCAATTTCAAAAGTAGTCCACAATTTTCAATCTAGTGCCAACCTTGTTTCATCTATATAGCCCCATCTACGCCCACTGTGAAATCATGCCATGTCATCTGAAAATATTTCAGTTTGTGTCTCTGCAAGATAAGGATTCTTTTCAGACCCTGTTTTAAATTTCTAATAGTTCAAAGCCAGTCCTGGCAACGTCATCTGACACTCTTAGAGGGGCATGATAGGAATGTGAGACTGCCCACACATTGAGAAAGGAGAAGAAGAAAAATCTTATCTTCCCTGTTTACTATTAAAAAAGGGGTGTTTTTTCTTTCTTTCTGTAACTGTGGGCAGTGATATTCTTATTTAGCACTGTGTGAAAATCTCAGAGGATGCTGTGTAACATGATTATTATCCAGGAAAGGAATGTGCATTTTTAGATGGGAACTTGAGATTCTAGA
>JAQZBX010084616.1:0-13226 GCA_029593785.1 Cabassous unicinctus | reverse complement strand
GGCTAACTTAGACAAGAATCTATTTGCAGGATATCAAGCAGCTTGTAAATTGAATGGAAGTCTGGAGAACAAGGCTTGGAAATATGGTAGAAGCAAGAGAGTGTGAGCAAGCTGAGTAATACAGCCATGGTCATGTGACAGGAAAAATTCCAATTAGGACTTCACCAGTGGAAGTTGTCATGATCACTGCTGGCCACCAGACCCCATCATCACTTCTGTGAATAGTATCCTACTGCCCCTACATTCTGTATCTCTTGATCTCTGGCACATAGGTGTCTTATAAGGCATCTAGGCTGCTTGCTGGGTCTTGCAAGATGTTATCAATGTTGTGATAACAACATATTACTGTTGTGATATCTTGTAGCTTGGTGAGATGGTCAAAGTCTTTGAAAACTAAATGATAGCACAGAGCAGAGAATAGAGGTAATCCTAAAGCAAGCTGCTGAAGTTATTACAGCTGTCCTTACCAGGTAAAACAGAACTGCTTCTGGTGTTTCTGCTTATGGGCATCTAACATTTACCAGATCACTTGTTGAGTAGTGGGTTCCAGGGGCCAAATCAACTTGTTCTGGTAAGCAGACCATGTCTGGAATGATGGGTGGAAGCGTAGTCGCCAACTGAATAATTATATGATAATCTGTTGCTGTTCTTCAAGATCCATTTGTTTTCTGTACAAATTAGGAACCACCATCTCAGCACCTCTCAGGTCTTTTGTGCTGTCATTAGTCTCTGCCATTCCTTCAAGGATGTGGTATTACTTTGATTACTATTTTGGTCACAAGAAGAACTTCTTAGGGCTTCCCCTTGGCTCTTCCTTCCAAAATAACTCCTACAACTTGGTTGAGTGGGTTTTCTTCTGAGAATATTGTTATTAACTCTGCATTTGAGAAATTAGGAAATAACCACAGGATGAGTTTACGGGCCTGCGGGGCTTAACGTGAGGTAAATTTGGTCAAAACTTCACTTATACCTTGACCCCCAGAAACCTCCACCCTGACTGCTGGGCTGCAGTTCTCTGTGCCAAGAATTAGGGTTGGCTCAGAGCTAGAGCCTTGTAGTTCCTAAGAGATCTGTACAGTTTCCTTTCTCGAGTGCCTATGTCTCCTATGTGCCCATAGGTTCTTTTGAGGAAGGCTAGGCAGAAGATTCATGAACTCTACTTATGACATTACTGAAG
Organism: Cabassous unicinctus; assembly: GCA_029593785.1. Lineage (NCBI taxonomy): Eukaryota > Metazoa > Chordata > Mammalia > Cingulata > Chlamyphoridae > Cabassous > Cabassous unicinctus. The sequence goes on along the minus strand of JAQZBX010084616.1, from coordinate 12,049 downwards.
ATTGGTCATTACTCTAAAGTTGACCCTAAAATACAGTAAAATAGAACCACTAAATCTGAAATGTATTGATTTGAGATTTATATAATTCAGATCTATTTTTATAATCAACTTTGTTGAAATGTATTCATAGACCATACAATCCATCTAAAGTGTATAATCAATGGCATTTTGTACAATCACAGAGTTGTTCATTCATCACTGCAATCAATATTAGAGCATTTTCATTACTCCAAAAATTAAAACACCCTACCCCTTAGTAGTCATCTCTCAATCTCTCTATTCTTCCCCTGCCATACATAACTGCTAATCTGTTTCTGCCTCTATAATTTATTTGTATTTACATTTAGCAATGGGCTCAAACAATATGTAGTGCTCTTTGTCTAGTTTCTTTCACTCAGCATACTTCCTTTATTTTTTTACCATTGAAGGAAGATTATTGATATATTGCTATACACTACTGTCCATAGTTTGCTTTGGTTGTATAGCGAACCCTCTTGTGAAAAATAATTATGGTTAATAGTGCATATATAATAATGTTTTTCTCTGAAACAGAAAAAAAATGTATGTTAATATTACAAGACATTCATAATAGGGTGCTATTTGGGCAAAAATATTTCAGATCTATTTGTGTGGATTGATTGGCATTTCCATTTATTTTGGCCAATCTTCTATTCAAATCATTCTTAATATAGGATCTGCCTTCATTCTAGCCTGGAAGAGGCAGGAAATTACATATTTATTTCCTTTCCTTCCTCCAAATAGGCTGGTAGATATTATCTTCTGGGGACATGGTACTTTCCATTCCAAGCAAGTGAATAAGAAACTAAAAGTAAATGAGATGGAAGCCACCAAGCTATTCTGTGATAGTCTTTTAAGTTGCATCTGTAGTGTTAAGCGAAGAGCCTTGTCAGACTGCCTGGCTTTGAACACCAGTTTTACTATTTTCTAGCTGTGTGATCTTAGACGAGTCATTTAATGTCACAAAGTCATTTTTAGAAAAGGCTGTGGTCTCTTTAGCAATAAAATTCTTTCCAAACCTTGATAGGGTTCTGATCTGTACCTTTCCAGTTAGTTCCATGTGCCAGTAAGCTCACCGAAAGGTCTGTGAAGATATACCTGTCACACCTTATTTTTTTTCTTTGCTTCCTCATTCCCTAGGCTGTCTCTCTCTCTTATTTAATGGTGGCTATTGGGGGGGCCTTCTGAGACCGTAGAGAGAAGGCCTTGCTCTTAATCTGTTCTTTGCCCCAGGGCTGAGCCTCAATGGTCTTTAGTCCCTCAAAGCCTTCCCCAGGCTTCTCTCTTATTGTTTGGGGTCCTCAGGCACTCAGCTTTTCTATTCAGGCAGTTCCTCAAATTTCTGGACTTCTATTCCAGTCTTCTTTCTCATAACTATTGCCTGAGTGCATGTCTTTCTTCCAAAACCTGGCTGAGTGCTGCTAATAACAACCAATACGCACAAAACATCCGGGTGCAGACAGCATGCGGGCCTCCAGGCTACCACAGGTGAGTTTTACCAAGGGTTTCACCACTGCAGATGCCAAGGATCTCCAGATTTCCAGCCTCCAGCATCAGTTTCCTAGCTTCCTGCCGCCTGACTGCTATGCCAATTTTAGATTTTTGTTATGGCAGCACCTCGCTTGAAGGTACTAATTTCTGTATTCTTTAGTATAATGCTAGCTGCTGTAATAGAGACTGTCACAGAATTAGAGAATTTAGAACTAAAAAAGAACTTTAGAGATCATGTAGTACATCCAGCTCCTCTTTGTTTAGGAATCAGGAACCCCAACAAGAAAAAACTGAGGCTTGCCCAGAGCCATAATGGCCTAGAGGCAGCGCAAATACCAGCCGTGAGCTCAGTGCCTGGCATATACTGAGGCTTAAGGATTATCTTTTGAACCCAACTGGGAATGTGTAAGTCTGGCTCTATTAGGGCATCATTACGGCTTACAAAAAAAGAGAAGAAGGAGCCAATTGGAAATGCCCCCCCACCCCAGTAGGAGTAGATGAGAAGATCTGACTTTGTTATGTCCTTTTTATATATTTTCCTGCCCTTAATCTTAATCAAAATGTGAGGAACATTTTGATAATACCATTCTGTGACAGCTTGTTTTGATGTAGTCTTAATAATAAACCATTTAAAACTTAGCTTCAAAACACTACCAAGTGTCCAACAGATGTCCTCTTATCCCTGATTCCCAGTCTTCCTCTCATCTCATCTCCCAGCTTCCAGGGTGGGGGATCATGACTACGAGGAGCCAGGCCAAGGGTAAGGAAAAGGATGGGTGGAGGAAATAAAAACCACTGTCTGTACATTTTGCTGCAGCGTGGGGGTGATCTGCTGAGCTTGCTGTGCCAATGCCTTGCCCACAGTGAGACTTCAGTTGTTGACTAGGGTGACACTTTTGGTATAGAACAATTTCCAGCATGCCACAAAGCTCCACGATGCTGCTGTCCAGTAATTCAGGGGGTATCTATAAAATACCTTTTCTGTAACAGGGGCTATGGTAGATGCTCAGGTACAGACCTTGTTCCAAGAGCTTACAGGCTAAGTAATTTATTACATTTCACAATATCATGCTAGGCCGCAGTACCTGGGGAGTGGCATTTTCAGAAAGTGTTAAAAGTGTGTGTGGCCATAGATGGAACCCTGCTGCAGTTCTCTATCTTCTCCAATATAGACAGGGAAGACAAGTTTGGAGTCAGTTCTTTGGGATTTTTTCCCTCCTCCAAGCCCAAGAAGGTCCTGGTCAGAGTTCCTGTGAAGGTGTTCTGTTCTCTTGTTTGGGGACTTTTTCAGTTTCTGGATAAGCATGTCTCTAGTTTTTAAGTTAAAGTCGGTATAAAAGTTGGATTTGCTTTAGGGAAAAACTTTTACAGCCTATGTTACCACAGTTTAATAATAAAGAGATTAAATATTGGGAAAGTTTTCTTAATAACTTTGTAGGATGTTGCAGTGAATATTCCCAAAGAATAAATTTTCACTTAGAATCACACTATAAAGATTGTCTCAAGCTAACTTTAACTTATATTGAGAAATTATTAAAAATATATTGTATAGAAAGGAAAGTAAGAATTGGAAATTGGATGTATTTATAGTAACAGTGTTAGATTTGAGTTAACTAAAAAATGCTGTGTTTATGCTGCCTGTCATCTCAATAGGACTGATTTAAATATCACTTGGAGTTTCCCAATAACTTACTCATTTCTCATTTTAATTTAGAGTAAATGTTTGAATTTTTCAGTCCTCTGTTTCTTAGACCTGAAAATAAATTCATCTTCACTGATTATCCTGATAGAGTGAATATGGTCATGAAAATAACATTCACAAAATAAGTGAAAATGATTTGTAGATGTGCAGAAATTCACCCTTTCTACCAAGAGAAGAAATGCAAATTAAAACACAGCATATATTTTTCCTCTTCTCAATTTGGCAAACATTACAAAAGATGTATGTTAACTCATGTTGATGAAAGTCCTAGTAAACACATCTTTAAACGTTGTTGAAGAATGGTTAAATTGATCATGAATGATAAACTCCAGAGTTTTCACTGCTTTTCTGGATCATCTTATCATGTCTTAGATTTATAAACCATTTAAAATTAGAAGAGTGGGAGCAGATATGGCTCCAGCAGTTGAGCGCCTGCTTTCCACATGGGAGGTCCTGGGTTTGGATCCTGGTGCCTCTTAAAAACAACATCTGAAAAACAATAACAACAAGCAAACAAATGAAAAAACCAACTCTGGGGAGCCAACGTGGCTCAGTGGCTGAACACCAGCTTTCCACGTATGAGGTCCCAGGTTCAATCCCTGGCCCCAGTACCTCAAAAAAAAAAAAAGTAGAAGAGTATTTTTGGGTCAAAACATTGATACTAAAAATAATTCAAGGGTAGAAATTAAAATGGTGCAACCACTGTGGAAAGGATATGGCAGTTCCTCAAAAAGTTAAATATAGATTGACCATATGATCTAGCACATCCACTTCTAGGTATACCTAGAGAAAATGAAAATAGGGTCTCAAACAGAAACTTGTACACTAATGTTATAGCAGCATTATTCCCAATATCCAAAAGGTGAAAATAACCTAGTGTCCATCAACAAATGAATGGATAAACAAAATGTGGTGCATACACACAATGAAATATTATTGAGCCATAGGAAAGAATGGAGTTCTAAGACATGCTGCAACCTGGAAGAACCTTGAAACATTATGCTCAGTAAAATAAGCAAGGCACAAAGGACAAATACTTTACGATGTCACTTAGAAGAAATAGCTAGAAATAGTAAGTTTGCAAAGATACGGAGCTAGAAAGCAGATTAGAGGTTACCAGGGGATGATGTTAGGGGGAAGTATATTTGGCGGATATGGAGTGTTTGTAAATAAAATTAATAATAATTTTAAAATAATTCAAGGATGATTATAAAAGGATTTGTATTACTTCACGAAGAATGTGTTCTCACTTGTCTTGGGTGGAGGAATATAGGTCAAGTGCCATGGCAAATCCAGAGTATCATATGGCTATAGGTATAAAGTTATTATAAAATTAAGAATTTTGCCTTAATGTTATAATTATTACTTCCCAGTAATCTGATGATTAATTAGAGCATGATGAAAATATCATTTGCTGGAGCCCAGGTCTGGCTTTAATTCTATCATAAAGCTATGGGAGGCAACATCCTGTTTCACAGGTGTGCATGCAGGTAAAACAGAAGCCTCCTGGAGCAGCTCTCATGCTCTTCATTCCACAAACGCTCCACTTCAATAGCAATTCTCCTTTCATTGTAATTTCGCCTTCACCTTCTAATTTTTGCCCCAAGAAAAATCTCTCAAGTGCATTACTTTTCCTGTTCGATGAAAATAATTATTTCAGACCTTTATGGCAATGATGATTAAGCAAAATGAAATAGATAGGAGATATGCAGACATATGTATCATTATATTATGATGGTTTTATTTAAGGTAGCATTAAAATTAGTATAAAGATTTGAGATCCTGTGAGATAGGGCTTAAAGCAAAATTTTAAAAAATTAAGCCCTTTTGTAATCCTTTTTATTGTAGTAGACTGAAGAATAAGGGTTTCAACATTTTGGTTGGAAAGTGGAGAGTTGAGAGGTTGCTATTTTGGGTGGATGTTTGATTACAAAGATATCAGTAGAGCTGTATCTGGCTATCTTTTGTATAACTTTTCCATAACCATTAAAGAAAATCCACCAGAACTCCTGAACCCGTTTGGGTGTGGAATAAAACATAAACATCCATACTTCTTAATCATTTTAATGTTAGTGTTGCTGGAGATTGCCTTTTACAAAGCAAGGTAATGTCTTTAGAATCTGTCACCATGGTTCTTTTAAAATCTTTTAGTATCTTTATTGTTAATAAGTAAAATACATGGATTTAGGGAAGATCAAAGGAATGATTCATTGGTCCATTGCTTCACAAAAGGGTGTATATCTGGCATGTAAATATCACCAGGCTTCTAAAGAGAATTGTTAGTCAGGTGAAAGAAAATTGCCCTGCTCAGAAAATCATACCCATGAAAATGCAAAGGTTCAGGGAAGAAAATAAACAAAAAGCAAACCACCCATTTACCAACTATATTTCATAGAACATTCTGTCTCTCCCTGTTTTACTAATCCACTTTGATTATATCATTGTGTTTTAATAGGCACATGGCTGAATAATCTAGAAAGAAAGAACACCCGGAACAAAACAGGAAAAATCCTGCTATGGACTTGCCTGAAGGGTTTCACTACATTGTCAAAAATGTAACTAGCATATTAAAACTGGTTTCACAGATATTGCTTGCTTAAGGCAAAGCTAAATTTCAAAAAATTCAATTTTAAGAAAGTACTAGTAAATAGTCAAGATGGACATTGTATGTGGCAAAAATCATATAGGCATTTGAGAATGGGCTGAAAGTTGGACTCAATTCCACATCTCATGCTGCCTCTCCCCATGCCCCATACCTACCTGAAGTGTCAGTCTCTCTGAGCAGATGCACACCTTCACTGTGTGTTATTTTCCAATATGAAAATGCAAGACTGGAAACCTGAATACACAGCAAGTTTCTTCAGATGTTTTCACTTTCATTATAACTACCAAGACATTGTATAAAACCTAATGGGTTTGGGGAGTGGTGCCATCAAGATGTCAGTGTAAGCCATCCCTAAGAATATTTCCTTTTAGAGACAGCTAAATAAAAGGGCAGATTCAAGTTCCTTGGACTTCTAGAGAATGATAGAAGATTCCACAAATGCTCAATTGAAGAAAAAACAAAAAACCCATAAAAAATAAATAAAGAAGTAGAAGAGAGGCACAGACCTGCCTGTCCACACCCCTCCCCTATATGCAGTCCCACAGGGTTTAAGAGATACACAGTGGCCATGCTCTGGCACAAGCACCTCCTGCCATGGTTTCTGACCAGAGGGCTGCCCATGGCAGTGACTTAGACTCCCATGCACATTCAAACACAGTGACCCAAGGCCACATAATCCCCAGGTGGGCCCTAGTGGTCAGAGTATGTTAGCGTGCAGAAATCAGAGTGACCTGTGGTGGAATATTGGCAAGCTGTGCACACTTCCAGCCTGGTCCCTAATTGCTGGTGCATCTCAATGAATATTCCCTCCACCTGGCTCTGTGGGTAGAAATCTCTTATGTAGAAGTTACTGAAGGCAGAAAAGCTGCATGAACAGGGGAAACTGAACTGCTATAAGCCAGGGTAGACCTAAGGGGGAAGGCCAAAGTGAAAAGGGGTCAAAAAAAAAAAAAAATGTGGGAGAGGAATTGAGCAAATCATAGCTTTTGGGGAGGAAAATTTGTATAAAAACAAAGAGAACAGCTCAGGACTCCTAAAGCAGGAATGGGGAAAGAAATTCTCCTGGACAGGAAACAGTTGCACACAATAGGGTAATTTTAATAGTTACTGCACATTCTTAGGGCAAGAGGCAGGTTCCTCTTGAGAAAATCTTGACTCTTATACATGGGCTGCTCTAAAGTTTCAGTATAAACTGAACCAAGCATTGAAGAAGAGCTTTAACACAGCTATACTAAAATCCTAGACATGAGGGAGAAACTGACTTCCAGAGTTTGTTCATCAAAATAATCAAATGCCTCAGACATCAACAAAAGATCACAAGCCATACAAAGAAACAGGAAGCGATAGTTTGGTCAGGAAAAAAATGAAAACTTCAGAGGAAACACAGAAAGTTAACAAATAATCAAAGATTTTCAGTCAAGTCTCCTAAATAAATTCAAGGAATGAAAGGAAAGTGAGAATAGATAAAACTTAATTTGGTTATAGAACTAAAGGCTATAAGGAAGGAAATGTGTGAAGGAAAAGAAGAATTAGAAAGTTTAAAAAGGAACATAACAGAATATATTAGAATGAAAATCACAATATTGAGATTAGAAAAACACTAGAGACATTCAACAGCAGATTTGAACAGGCAGAAGAAAGAATCAGTAAACCAGAAGACAGGACAATGGAAATCATAACAGTCAGAAAGCAAATAGAGCAAAAGTATTAGTAGAGTTCTCTAGGGAAACAGAACTGACAGGACATATCTGTGAATATTATTGTTACAGTTGGGCAGTTTGATGTAATTATGAATTCCAAAAATATAATTGGATCATGCTTGTAAACTGATCTGTTAATCAGGGCATGATTGAGTTATGACTGGGGCATTGACTGGGCCATGTCAGTAGAGTGTTGAGCCCCACCCCTTGGTGGGTGGGGAATCAAATATAAAAGGCATGGCAAGAACAGAGTTGAAGCAGATTTTGAGAAGCAGTTTTGATGTTGGAAAGAAGGCCCCAAGAGAAGAGAAGTGAGCTGTTCGCCTGATCGTCTACAGCTGACCTTGTGGAGGAAACAGGAGCTAAGCCTGGAGAGAAATGCAGCCCTGGGAAGAGAGGAACCCAAGAAGCCTGAACCCTGGCAAATGTCAGCAGCTGTCTTGCCCTAACACATGGCAATGGACTGTGGTGAGAGAAGAAACTTAACGCTTTATGGCCTTGTATCTGTGGACTTCTACCCCAAATAAATACCCTTTATAAAGACCAACCCATTTTTGGTATTTAACATTAGCACCCCTTTTGGCTGACTAATACAATTATGAAATTTTATAAAATTGTCTCATGCAACTGTGGGGATGCATGAGTCCAAATTCCATAGGGCAGGCTGCAAGCCAGGAACTCTGATGAAGGTCCTCGATGAGTTCCCCAGGATAAACTGGCTGTCTGAAGTAGAAATGGGAACTCTCTCTTCTGACTGCAAAATCACTTTTCCTTTTAAGGCCCTCAACTGATTGGATGAGACATCTCTCATTGCTGAAGGCAGTCTCCTCAGTTGATCTACAAGTAATCAGCCATAGATGCAATCAACTTGCTGATGATTTAAGTCCATGAAATGTCCTCATAGTACAATTTGGCCAAGGCTTGCTTGACCAAACAACTGGGCACTATTACCTGGCCAAGTTGACACATGAGCCTAACCATCAAAGCAAAGAATGAAAAAAAGTGAGCAGAGCCTATGGGATTTGTGGGACAACATTAAGCATACCAACCTACATACTATGGAATTCCCAGAAAGAGAGGAGAAAGAATAAGGGACAGAAAGAATATCTGAAGAAATAATGGCTGAGCATCTCCCAAATTTTATAAAAGACAAATGTACATGACCAAGAAGCACAATGAACTTCAAACAGGATAAACTGTAATAGACCTAGTCTGAAACACATTCTAATCAAAATGTTGAATGCCAAAGATAAAGAGATAATTCTGAAAGCAGCAAGAGAAAAGCAATTCATCACATATAAGGAATCCTCAATACGACTAAGTGCCAATTTCTCATCAGAAATTATGGAGGCAAGAAAGCAGTAGTATGACATATTTAAGGTACTGAAAGAGAAGTACTGCCAGTCAAAAATTATTTATCCAGCAAAACTGTCCTTCAAAAATGAGTGAGAGTTTAAGACATTTATGGATAAACAAAAGCTGCAAGAGTTTGTCACCAAGAGACCTACCCTACATGAAATGCTAAAGAGAGGTCTTTAGGTTGAAAGGAAAGGACAGGAGATCATAGCCTGGACAAGTATGAAGAAGTAAAGATCTCTAGTAAAGGTAATGATGTGGGTAAATGCAAAACCCAATTAGTATAGTATCCTCAGTATGTAAAAATAATGCTACTCTTTATTTCCTATAAGATTTGGAATAAAATTGAATAAGAAATCATATTTCTATATTACGGATATGCAAAATATAAGGAGGTAGTATGTGACAAAAACAACATAAAAAGGGGAAATGGAGGGGTATAGGAGCAGAGACTGTGTATGCTATTGAAGCTAAGTTGGTACTATTCAAATGAGTAGGATATAGTTCTTAGGTTATTTAATACAATATTCACAATACCACAAAGAAAGTATTTAAATATATACAGAGTAGCAGCCTGGTGTCAGTACCCATAGCACACCTCTCACACCTTGATTCTGGTTGTCCTCGTGAACCCTATTTGTGCTCAGTATCCTATGTCTTGCAAGCAATGACACCATGAGTTTGACTTCCAGTTCCAGCATATGAGGTGAGTGGATTGCAGCAGTTACCATTATTGCTGAACAGCTGCAATGGGTTACCTAGCTTACAAAAGATTTTATGTTAAAGATCATTGCAACAAAGCTATGGTGAACTGTCACATCAAGAAAGACAATCTCAAGATAGTACATGCTTTTGACATGGAGGATTTGGGATATAAAGCTGTGTACTGCTGTTGTTGCATGGGACCTCTGACATTAAGAAAAAAGAAACTTAAATGGACAGTTTTGATGCTGCAAACTAACTTATCATATGTTTACCTGAATGTTTAATTAGAATGAATACCACTTCTAATTTACATCCCCTAGGTTCTAGATGTGGTATATTGCAAAATGCTGCTTTCACATTCATGGCATTTGCCTTGCTTGTTGAAACATCATGGTGCACATTTGTTTAAACAAAACAAACAAACAAACAAACAAACCAAAGGGAAAAAAAAGGAAAAAGAAAAAACCAACTTCCTGACCTGTGGGTTATTTTGTCCCATGGCTAATTTTGGTCTTGTAAGGAACCATTTCTTTACATTTAAAATAAGGGCATTAGAATATAGTTGTATGTTGAAGTTAATGTATTAAATTATTCTTAAAATCATGTGCATGCAGATTGTACTTGTAAATGTCAAAGAAAAATGATCACTTCTTCATATTACTTAGCCTAGAAACTAAATTGGTTGTGATTAAACTACATTAATTTCTTAATACCATCTAGGAAAGATCTTGTTATGACCTTGATTTTCTTCTTGATAGTTGTAGTGACACTGAGAAAATGTGGCTTCATTGTTTTCACAGTTTTCAACTAAAATGAACTATGAATGCCATTCTGTTTAATTATGAGTGAGCCAGGTCAATAATGAAGGGGCATTAACTTCTTTGTATTCATCTTCATGGATATTGAATTGATCCATTAAAGGGACCGATAGTGGAAAGTAAAAAAAATAAAATAAAATAAAATACATACAGAAGCGGGAATGAGAAAGGGATCAATCAGTTACACAAAAGACTAACTATACACAAAAGAAGACTGCAATAAAGGAAAAGGGGGACCAAAAAGATACAAGATGTATAAGAAACAAAGGATAAAATGGCTGAATTCCTGCCTTATCAGTAATTACATTGAATGTAATTGAGTTAAACTTCCCAATCAAAAGACACAAATCGGCAGAATGGATAAAAAAGCATGATCCAACAAGAGACTCACCAGACTCATCTTAGACTCAAAGACAAAAATAGGTTGAAAGTGAAAGGATGGAAAAAAAATATTCCATGCAAATAGTAACCAAAAGAGAGCTGAGATAGCTATACTAATATTGGGGGAAAAAAAAAAACAGCTTTAAGTCAGAACCTGTTGCAAGGGACAAAGAAGAACACTATATATTAATAAAAGGGTCAATCCACCAAGAAGAAATAATAATCATAAACATGCACTTCAAAATACTTGAGGAAAACATTGATAGAAATGAAAGGAGAAATAGACACCTCTACAGTAATAGTTGGAGGCTTCAGCACACCACTTGCATCAATGAGTAGAACATCTAGACAGATCAATAAGGAATTGGAGAACATGAACAATACCATAAATGAACTAGACCTTACAGACATGTACAGAGCACTGTACCCAAAAACAGGAGAATAAAGATTCTTCTTAAGTGCACATGGACCATTCTCCAAGATAGACTACATGTTATGTCACAAAACAAGTCTCAATAGATTAAAAAACATTGAAATTATACAAAGTATCTTCTCTGACCACAATGGAATGAAGCTAGAAATCAATAACAAAGGGAGAACTGGAAAATCCACAAATACATGAGAATTAAACAACACACTCGTAATCAACAATTGGGCTAAAGAAGAATTCATATGGGAAATCAAGAAATATCTTGAGACAAGTGAAAACAAAAACCCAACATATCAAAATTTATGGGACACAGAGAAGGCAGTGCTCTGAGGAAAATTTATAGTCCTAAATGAGTACATTAAAAAAGAAGAAAGAACTCAAATCATACACCTAACTCCTTACCTGGAGGAACTAGAAATAGAAGAGCAAACTAATCCCAAATTTAGCAGATGGAAGGAAATAACAAAGATTAAAGTGGAGATAAGCAAAATAGAGAATAAAAGAACAATGGAGACTCAATGAAACCAAGAGGTAGTTCTTGGAAAAAATCAATAAAATTGACAAACCTGTAGGTTGACTGACAAAGAAAAAGGGAGAGAAGATGCAAATACCTAAAATCAGGAATGAAAGGGGTACAATCCTACCAACCCCACAGGAGAAAAATAAAAGGATTATAAGACAATACTATGAACAATTGCATGCCAGCAAATTAGATAGCATAGATGAAATGGACAAATTCCTAGAAGCACACAAGCTATCTATACTGTCTCAAGAAGAAATTAAGGGAAGCGGGTGTGGCTCAGTGGATAGAGCCCCCTTTTACCATGTGGGAGGCCCGGGTTC
>JAQZBX010084615.1:0-13243 GCA_029593785.1 Cabassous unicinctus | reverse complement strand
GTGACCTTTCCCAGGGCCACCATGAGTCCCTGTGTGCAGGTTCCAGAGCTATGGCAAGCCTGCGCTGCATGGCTCCAACCTTTCCGGCCCAGTCCATCTCACACCCAGGGCAACCTTCTCACACTGCTTCTGCAGGTCCAAAACATTCACACTGAAGAAATAAACACCCTGAAATAGATACGTATAGAAGGGAGATACAAGGAGACCCCGAAAATAACCAGGTGGCTGTGCATGTTGATCACCTAAGGAGCTCCACCAAGTGAGGGAGGTGGGGTGCGGACTCAGTACTTATAAACACACATCTGCAAGTGTAGACATTTACATCCAGGATGCACAGAATGTATCCGACAGATAAACCAGGCATACGGATAGAGTTTGGCTTATAATGACAAAAACGGACGAATGTTAAGTGTTTGCTGAAAGGGGACGGGTCAGAGAGATCATAGCACATCCACTCTATGCAGCTGTGAGAAAGGATGAAGTAGACTCGTGGATGATGACAGAAAAGATCTTCAAGATCCATTGTTGGGGAAAAACCCTTCATGCTCTGTCACTGAAAGTGCTTTCTTCCTTTCAGGGAGTGTTCTCCCGCTCTCTCTTCCCCATCCTTTCTCCTGTATATTAACAGCCTAGCCTTGGAGTGTATCTAGAAGGCTCTCAGGCAGCAGGTGCAGTGACTGCATCTGGCGGAGGAGGATGGAGAACCGGCAGCCTGGGTGTGGGAGGCAGACTTACCTTAAAAGGCTCCGTTTTTTTCAGGACTATAACCACAGTTTACTTGTCCAACTAAAAAAAAGGGTTCATATAAAAATAAGCAAACAAAAGGCAACCTCAATAAAATTTACCAAAGCTGTTTTCCCTTTAAGATCGACCTGTGTGCAGCAGTTTGACTCTTGGACTCTCCAAGAGAAAAAGTTTTTTAAATTAAAAATAAATAAATAAATAAAAGAGAGGGAGCGCAAAGAGAGGAAGTGGAAGAGGAAAAGAGAAGAGAGAAACCATTCCTCCCCCTGAAGTAGCCTCCCGAGGTGGATGTCAAACATCATGTCGTAGCATCAGGTTCCACAATACCTAAGAGGAAAAGCAATTAAGGGAAGCTCAGGGGGAAAAATCGTGTAAATGATTAAGGAAATCACTTCTGAGTTAGAGCCAAAGGGAACGGCCCGGCTGTGTAATAGCTGGTGAAGGATTTGGCAATTTGCTTCTAAATATCTGAAAGAGAGAGGCAGCCCAAACTTCCAACACTAAAAAACTAATAGGTGATAAAGAAAAAACATCATTATTTCTGCATAAACCCACTTTTGATTAAACTGACTTCATTCTTCTCCCCAACAGCTTTATAAAGATGCAAATATGAACTAAAAGTCCCCAGTTCTGTCCAGCAACAACACTCAAGTGTCCCAGAGTCAACGAGGTAAAGTGAAGGAGCCACAGGGAGAGGAAGGAGACCTGATTTCCTGCTACAGGTGAGAACCTGACGCCCAAGAGGATGGATGCAAAGGGCCACCTTCCCCCACGCTGCACTTTAAAGGCTCAAGGAGTGGACCGAGGCACTGGAAGACGCCTTTACCACGCGGGCTGACGTTGGGTCTAAGCAAGACGCCGTTTTGCCATTACAGTAGTAAGCAGGACACAATCACAATTAGCAACCACACCTTCTCCCAGGGATGTGAGAAGTCGCACAGGAGAAGCTGACTCCTCACACAGGACCTGTAGCTAAAATGGCATCCCGCGCTGAAAATCCAGGACGCTCATATTCGATAATAATGCACTCTCGGAAGGAAGTGCCCGCCCACCCACGCGCACACCACAGGCTCCACAGCTACACTACTGCAGTCCAGGCATCTTCTCTGGATGGCTGTTTAAATCGTCCTTTGTGTGATCACGACAGGCTCGCAGACCTGCTACATCGTGTCCCTTAGCTTCATTTAGAGGTAAATCACCTTACTACAACAACTTATAAGTTGTTGGTGCATGATTTTTCTGTAAATCCACAACTTCTCTAATTAATAATAATAATAATTTTGTAATATCATCATCAAACACCAGCCCATACTTAAATTTCCCAGTTGTCCCCCAAAGGTTTTTGTCTCTGAGTATTTGTAAACCAAGATCCAATGAAACTCCGCGCGTTATACCTGGTTGAGACGCTCTGTTTACTCTCCTTTAACCTAGAACAGCCCAATTGCCTCTCTTGTTAATATTTTGATTTATTTTATTTAAGAAACCTGGCCAGTGTCTTGTACAAAGCCTCACAGTCTATTTTTGTCTGAATTCTTCCCTGTGTTGTTTAACATATCATGGGGCTTTTGATGTAAACTCCAAGTTAGCTCTAAGGAACTGATGAGACTTAGCATAAATAATTTGGGGGGAAATCCTTCATATCAAGGCTCTGTATGTCATATTGCATCATTAGAGGCATATGAGGTCGGTGCGTCCCACTGTCAGAGCTGCTTGGCGAGTCCTGTAGGGTGGTCTCTCTCCACCGATAAGATTTGCTGTTTACCTGTTAAATAGTAGGTCATCTCCCATGCTGGATGAACCCTAATATAACCCCCGGGGAGCTGCACACCCTCTGAGAAGCCCCCATTGAGTGGGCAGAACCTGTGTTTCGCTTCTAACCAATAGACTAGGGCAAAGGACACCGCTCCCTTGAGTAGGGTATATTAAGTGTCAAAGGTAAAGGGATTCCTAAAAAGCCCTTCTGCCTTCAGATTGCTTAACAGAGGAGCCCCTTTTAAGCTAGTCAAAAGTCCTAGTAATTTAGTAAAACCCTTGCAAAGGTAAAAATTGTCATAAGAGATGAGTTAATGAAAATGCCAGAACTCAAAAGGATCCAATCAATCCACTTGTATGCACTGAACACAAACATGCACATCCACTCCTTTGCAAAAAGTGAAGCGTTAGATTCAGAAACTGAAGTCACATCAAAGGAGTAACTGGTTTCTCGAACACAATTATTGCATGCTGAATTATTATACACAACTTCTTACACTCTTTACCAGAATTAGATTTTATAGTTAAACGAAGATCTTAACCTTTACTTTATGATTTGTGTACTTTAGTGCCAGGATCAGTGGTAGCACATTCCTGGAATTCGCCTGCATGTGATTTTATGCTTATACATAGAAAAATGCATGTTGATAGGACAAAGAGAAAAGACCAAGGTTTTACCATGCATATAGCACAAGCACACGAAATGTTCAGTAAACTTTGAACTGGCTTATAATACATGAAACGGTCGAGAGATATTCTGCCCGCATTATCGTTGTATATGCTCTGAAATCTTACACTTCTGTTCAAGTGAAAGATAATTCTGAGTTGATCAAATAAAACTTCCTTAAAGAGAAAAAATGCAACAATTATTTCCTAATATCTTTAATTGACTCATCATTTTTATTTTCCAAATCATTTTACCAAATTTTCTGCTAAAAAGAGAAGTTAGAAAATGTAACCACACTGATATTGAATGATACTTTTGATAAGGCTTAGATTTTTCTCATTAAAAACTTAACCTGTAAATATCTAAATTCTCAGCTACTTGAGTTTAGGGTATTGGGACTTAACACCAACTTATTTGTCTAAATTTATAACAAAATAAAAATATATTTAGTTATTTTTAACAGTAGGTGCATTCTCAAAACATATAATTTTGCACTGCAATTCTAAATACAGACCCTAGTAAGACTAATTTGCATTTATATCACACTGAGACTGTTTAATGGCTCAAATTCCACATTGCACCTTGAATATAGACATACATGAGTGTATATACTTTATATATATATATAAAATAAGTGTATAATAATCCCTTCCTCCAATGTGTAGCTGCGAGAAAAGACTGAAGTTGATTAAGCTAACTTACAGAAAAACAGCTCTTTAGAGTTCACAGCATGCAGCAAATTCTCAGAATTCCAAAGCCGTCCACTTAAAAATTTACCGAGTTATAATTTGTTCAATAATTCAAAACCCAATACCTCATACATGAGTAGAACTTATTTCATTGGGAGTTATCCTAACGGAAAAGGGTAGGCACGTCGAGGCCAGCGACCCCCAGTGTGACGTGACCATTCCTTGGATTTGAGAGCATGGATGAATGAAGTTATATAGGCATTTGCCATGAATTTTTTTCCCTTCATGTGTGAGGAGCCAAGAAAAATTCCAGAATGTCAGAGATACTGTTACCAATACTGTTTCCCAGAAGGAAACAGAAACTTTTCTGTGGCCACAATTTTCACTGAAGGCAAGAGCTGCAAAAAATCCTTGGAACCAGCTGATTTTCATTGATTAGGCTTAAATGTGGTTGGGGGAATCGCTTCGTTTCAGACCATGGGTTAGGCAGTGCTGTGGATGCAGGAGAAGTACGCTGCCCACACGAAGCCCTTCAGAGAGCCCAGGCTTCCCACCAAGCAGCCAGCAGCACCTGGGCTCTGGCAGCTGGTGGGGGGACTTAGCTGCTTCCGTGGCAACATCAGCATCCAAGACGCCTGTTCCTCAAAACACTGTTCCCCACGCACCTCGCCGGGAGAAATTCACCAGGCAGGCATCTCCCCCTCTCAATGGAGACTCAGGGAGATTTTGTTCCTTTCAAAGAACAAACTGGTGACTAAGCCAAGATCCCACAAAGCTCTTCTCTCATCCCACGGTTTTTCTACTGAGCCCAGTGCCTCTGGATAAAGCTGTCCTTTATGGTAGAGTTGAATGGCTTCAAGAGCATCTGTCCCATCACCACAGGAGGAAAAGTAAAGCTGCACAAGAGTTTCTTTTGATTTTAACCCACCAAAAGCAGCAGTGCTTGTGCATGCAGGACGCGGTACGCCATGAGACACGTGTGAATGTTGGAGCTAGACCACCACTTGGAGGTGAACCAAGGCTCCTTTGACAATGCTATTGGGCCTCTCCTACAGTTATGGGTCAGTAGACAACATCTGGTATGAGAAACTCTCCCATAAATAGCTCCTGTGGCAGTTTGAAATTATTTTATGAATCCCCAAAAAAGAAAGATGGTGTTTGTGAAATAATCCATTCCTGTGGGTGTGAGACCCTTTAATTGGACAACATCAGTGAGGCAGGACTCAGGCTGAGTCTCCGCCCTCTTGCTGGGTCTGATATAAAAGGAGACACAGGAGAAGAAGCCGCCATATCTGATCCTGCCGTGTGAGAGAAAGGGCTCCAGTTTCACCCACAGCTGACTGCAAAGAGAGAAGCCCCCAAAGGGTTCAAAGACTGTGGCCCAGAGAGAGATGAGCCATATACCTGTTAGCTTGCAGCTGAATTGGGGAAGAAAGTGGGGCAGCCGAGATGACAGAGGAGGCCCGGAAAGAAACAGGCCCTGTGCCTGGTTGCTCACAGCTGAGTTCCAGGGGCTGGGCTCCGAGACAGCGAGCCAGGAGGGGAAGGCAGAGACCTCGGCAGAGGTCGCCCGCCATCTTGCTTCACCACGTAGCAGCTGACTTTGGTGAGAAAGCACCTCTTGTGGTGCCTTGAGTTGGATGTTTCACAGCCTTGGAACTGAAAACTTTACCCCAACTAAATCCCCTTCATAAAAGCCAACCTGTTTTTGGTGCCCTTTGAATAGCTACTATTTATTGAGGATTTATTGAACTACATCGGTGTTATCTGCACCCTGCCCGTGACCCCGTGGCCTGAACTATTTCTGTGCATAACAGCTCAAAATCCAACTGCCAGAAGCTAAATCTGTTTGCTCTGGTCACTGGATCCTGCTATTTTCACACACATGGCAGGCTGGAGTGCCAGGAAACTAAGGCTGCAGAGTTGGTGGGTTAATACCCCAGCTTCCTCTCCCCTGTAGCGGGCTAAATCCAAGGCGCATGTTCGACACTGTTTATCAGAGTTCCCCAGGTGGAGTAGGTCCCAGTTGCTCAAAGTGCAAAGTTGCTTGAGAATGAACCCTTTATCAGCTTCCTCCCCTCCCATCTCACTTTCCCCTCCCCTCTACCAGTATATCTTGGGTTACCCTCCCAAACTACTTGCACCCAAGTCTTGTCTCAGAGTCTACTCCTAAGGGATCCAACCAAAAACACTGAGTGTTTACTCCTTACCAGGTTTGAAGCTTAGTGCATTGCCTGTTTTATCTTAACTAATGCTCATAATCCCACTGTGTGTGTGTGTGTGTGTGTGTGTGTGTGTGTGTGTGTGTATTTTTGAGGTACTGGGGACTGGGGATTGAACCCGGGACCTCATATGGGAAGCCATGCTCAACCACTGAGGCACATCGGCTTCCCTGAGTTTGTTTTTTCATTTGTTCTGCTTGTTGTTTGTTTTTGTTTTTTCAGGAGGCACCAGGAACCAAACCCTGGACCTCCCATGAGGGAGGCGGGTACTCAACTGCTTGAGCCACATCCGCTCCCCCACAGTATATTTTTAATACTCATCTCACATATGAGTAACACGAAACTTAGAGGCATCATAACTTGCCGATGATTGCCCACCTAGGAGTGGAAAAGCTAGATGCAAACACAGGTCTATCTCACTCCAAAGTCCTGGTTTAAATCACTAAGAACCATGAGTCCCTTATCAGTCCTTCCACAGGTATACACACAAAATGCCAGCAAAATATCTTGGAATACAGTGATCAATAGAAACCAAAAGCCATGTGCTTGCCAACGCCAAGAAAACATGAGATTTAATTTTAAAAACTTAGTGAGATGCACAAACAAAAGCCATCACTGAATTCTGCTACCTTGTCCATATCCTGAGCGTGTAAACCTGTGGCTGACGGGTCTGGGCAGGCCCCGATACTAGTGACTATTGGACACAGGATTGTAAGGGCTTCCAACCAAACTTGATGGAAGAAACACAATAATCATGTCCATCTTTTTACATCTCCCAAAGGAGTGGGCTCGTTGCCACGTGGCAAGTAAGAGCTCAGCAAACGTGGAAGCTTGAGATCACCACGGGAACAAGCACGCCACAGCTGCTTGACGGGATCAAGCCCTTCCTCCTTAGCCTATTTACCTGGAGGAGGCGTGTGGCAGTAAACCAGCTTGCCGGCAGGAGACGGGGCAAAAAGAAAGTGATTTGCAGTGTTTTCTGATTTCTGTGGTGTAAATGCTCCCACCGTGGCCAAGCTCAAGCCACCAACACGCTGTCAATGAAGGTACATTGGAAAGAGAAACACAACCACCTTCACAGGCCAGCGTGAGCCAGTGCCAGCACAGTCCTGTCCGCAGAGGAAGAGCACAAGAGAAACCGAAGGCTTCAGTGCCTCTCCTCTAGGTGCTAGGGAAGGTAGGAGCTGGGAAAACAGTAAACGGAGAGAGGAGGTAAATCCGCTCGACGCCGGGCCTGCTCGTTCTGAGAGGCAGTGATGTTCCTTCCTTCCCTGGGTTGGGGAGACGGAAGGAACTGCGCATCCAGGAGTTAGAGGCAGAGAAGCGTTTTCCAGTCCTGACTGCGTATTAGCATCCCCTGGGAACTTTTTAGAGAATCCTGATTCCCAGGCCTCACCCGAGACCAATTGCAGCCAGGGCTGGAATCGACCCTCTATAGCAATGCTTCTCAAACTTGAATGTCCACACAGCTCACCTGGGCAATCTGTGGAAATGCAGACTCTGAAAATATCAAGTACCGCCTTCTAAGTCACTAATAGTGATAACAGACCAGTGGTTAGCTCTGGGAAGGCATTGGCTGGAAAGAAGGAAACCCCCTCAGTGTGAAAATACTCTTCATTTGCTCTGGGAGTAGTTAATATGGGTAACACAGTAAGTACACACGGAAATTTAGTATGCTTGCTACGTTCTATGGAATATATTTTATACTCCAACAATAAATGGTGATATTGAGTGGGGGTGGGGATGCAGAATCCGATGCAGTGGGTCTGGATGGGTCCTAAGATTCTGGTTCCTAAGAGCTTCTGAGCCATGCTTCCTCTGATCACACTTTGGGCCTCAAGGCTCTGGCCTAGAGGCGGTAATTTACGTCTCATTTGCTCTGAAGTTTTACCCAGTACCTATAAAGTGCTGGGCACTGGGCTAACGACTAAGCCAAAGGCACAGACTGCCCTTGAGGAAGCCACAGTCCAGTGAGGTCAAATTATTAGAATAAATTCATTCATTGATTTTAAAAATATACTGAGCATCTGCCAAGCATGTGCCGTGTGCTAACACGTCACAGCTGGTCCTGTGTCCCCTCCCCCAGAACTTATAGGCATTAGACCATAAAGTACAAGTATTTATTCATCCCAGTTGAAGTAAGTGCTATAAAACACGGTGAACTGAGTGCTGAAAGGAGGCCAGTGTGCCTGGAGAGAGGAGTGATGGCAAGAGATAAGAAATGAGGCTGGTCGTCCAAGCAGGGAAAGCAGGAAGCAGTCTGGTCTTTATCTTAAGAGCAGTGGGGAGCCTTTGAAAGCTTTTAGGCAGGGGGATGGCATAATCAGATTTGCATTTTTAAAAAGATCACTCTGACTGCAGTGTGGAGAACACCTTGGAGGGGGGCCAGAAGGCTAGTGTGCACCCTAATGAGAGCTGTTAGCCAGATGAGGGGAAGCTGTGGAGATGGAGGAGGACACAACTGGCAGAAATCAAGTAGTCACTGGAATCGCTGTCTCTGTCCAGGGCCATTTATAAGGATAGAGAAGGAGGCTGAAACGGGGTGAAGGTAGGAAGTGGCCCCGACCTTCTAAAGGAAGAAAGCATTCCACGTGTTCCTGGCTCCGTGGAGCTGAGCACATTGATAACGCCTCCCAGGTTCAGGTCCTAAAACTTGGGCACAGGAAGACCTGACATTTTTGCTTCATGTTCAGTATCCTTCTGAAAAAGCAAAAGATAGCTACAGAGAAACGCTGTTTGTTAGAGCAGAAAGCACTCCTGTTTTGTGTGTGAGGAAAGGCTTTGCTTCAGGAGTGATAAGCCGAAGTTCTGCCAATCAGCGGCATGACATTGGCGCCATCTGTCTCAACGCCGACACCTACAGAGCAGCAGAAGCAGAAACAAAAAGGTTCCTAACCCACAGGGGAGTTTTCTTGTTTGCAGTACAGAACTATGGAAAGACACCTGAAGATGTCTTAATAGGCAGCAGGTCTCAATTTAAGACACTTCCCTCAGGTTTGCTTTATTTATTGCTTGAAATACTATTCCAAACTTTAAGAGAGCCAGTGCATAACTAGAGACTGTAGCCAGTGCAAAAAAGCAAGAAAAAGAAAAGCAGGGAAAAAAATTAAAAGGCGTGCAGATTAGAAAGGAAGAAATAATGCTGTCTCTAACTTCAATCATAATTGCTATATACATAGGAAATCTCAAAGAGTCTACAAAAAAAAAAAGCTACTAGAACTAATGAGTTTAAGAAATTTGCAAAGATACAAAGACAATATTTTAAAAAATCAATAGCTGTTCTATGTAGTAGCAATGGACAATAGGAAAAGAAAGCTTTAAAAGAAGCACTATTTAAAATGGCACCAAAAACATGAAATCAACAAGCAGATGAAATCTAAATTTAGATGAAGGTCTGAAGCTAGCATAACATGTCCAAATTTTGTATGGTGGAAACTACAGAACATTGATGAGAAAAACCAAAGATGACCTAAGTAACTGGAGATACATACCTTCATTTTTTGGTTTGGAGCACTTATGATGCAGATTGACTGCAATCCCAACCAAAAATATTAGTAAAATAATCTGTGTGGCTATATTTTCATAAACACCGCCTTACATAGGAAAAATTAGAGGATACTCAAAGCTTCTCCTATTTCAAGTGCACTGGAACTATGGTTTGAAATGTCAGTTCCTTGCCGCTCAAGGCCTGGCTCAGGGACCAGCGTCTGCGCGCCGGGGGCCACCGCAGCTCTGCTGAACCACAGCCTGCGTGTGAGCAAGACGCCCGCTAAAGCGCACGTACGTTAAGGCTGAGAAGCACCGCGTGACGTGATTGCTCTGTCCTTCCCTGGACAAATCACAGCCTGCCCAGTGGCTTTTCCCTCATTCATGCAGCAAGGTGCTCACAAGGGAAATTGATTAAATTCTTTTAAAGGTTTATTTCTTTGTGAGACCCCCAGGAACTGGGCCTGATGCCGTCAATAGCATGTGAATAAGTTAAAGCAAGTAATTAGCTAATTAACACTCTCCCCAAAGGCACTAAACTTTTAGAAAACAGCATAAATACTGGTGGATTTTTAAATCTTTTCTAAACATTTTATAATGAAACTGCCTTTTGCAGAGAAAAGCGGTTAATCAATGTTAGAAGTCTGAAGGGACTTAACTAAAGAGACAGGCTATTTATTAAACAAAGTTTAATAAGTATGTGTCGCCCTCCATACCATTCAGCTTTTTAACATATTTTTTTGTTTTTAAAGAAGCTTTAAATTATGTAAATGTTACATCAAAAATATACGGTATTCCCATATGCCTCCCCCCGCCCACTTTCCCCCGTTGACAGCACCCTTCATCAGTGAGGCGCATTTGTTACGACTGATGAACACACTGAAGCATCGCCACTAACCACGGTCCATGGTTCACACTGTAGTTCACACTCTGCCCCACATACTTTTACAGGTTTTGACAAGATGTATAATGGCCTGTATCCGTCACTGCAATGTCACGCAGGACAATTCCAGGGTCCTGAAAATGCCCTCATGTTACACCTATTCTTCATTCATCCTACCTCATTGAGTTTTTATTTCTCCCAAAGTAGAATTCACACACACACACACACACACACACACACACACACACACTTGTTCCTTTGAGGAAATACCAACACGGCTATTTCCTGGGTTGAGCCATGCCTTAGATATCGCTATAAAAGCATATATTTTCTCTTTCACTTGCGTGTGTATTAATTCTAAATCCAGCATCCAGGAATTTCCTTCTCATGTATTTCTGAATGTTATCTTCCTTCCAAGGTTCTGTAAAGGACTTTTGCCCCAATATAAAAGCTCTGTTGACTCCATCCAGGTTGAAAATGTTTCTTCTATGGTTTGCTTCAGAAATTCCATCTACAACAACAGGACAGACAGACATCTAGCCTGTCCTGCTACCTGCACTTTCCTGGCCACTATGTAAGCAAGACGCCTCAAGGTGGGAGAAGGTGCCTGGAAAGGTGACCACTCTTGAAGGCAGTCATCCAGGATGGCAGGCCTGAGCAGAATCTGCAAAACGAAGGAAGTCAACGAGAGCCACGTAGTCTGGCAGCTGCCCAGCAGTGGCATCACGAGAACCTTCCCAACCTCCTTTGTGGACTATGCGGTCGTGAGACATCATTTACGAAGCATGTCAGTTGCTTCTTGAGCACTTACAATTAAATAGACTTGCAAGTCCATCACCTCTACACAGCCTCTAAGAGAATCCCAATTCCCCAGTCCATCAGACAGATTATCTCCAGCGAGCGAATCGCCATCATGGCACAGCAGGCACATAGGAGTGTGGAACTTGCAGTATTTCACTCTGTAAATGAAATACTATATAGAAACAGCACCGCTGGTCAGTAACTCGGTCAACATCCCATGCATCACAATTGGGACTCCATGGCTCACACTTCTGAATTTGGAAGAAGTGTCACTTCTGTCAACATCTGACATTCACCAGCACACTCCATTTTTAATACATGTTGATCAAGCCAAACCTCAGTTTCTCCCCCTCTTGAAGTAATTAGCCGTGACTCATCCATTTGCACAGGACACCATAAAATGCTCTGTGTTTTGAAGAAATTAAGTGCCTGATTTAATCCATGTCTTCCTTTGGAGTTTTAATTATTCATTTCTCCATGAGAGCAAAAGGTTGGATGTCCTGGGTTATTTATAGCTGAGGGATTGTGGAGGAAAACAGAGTGTAGGAGAAGAGGGGAGAAAACCAGAGAAGGAAAATTACGTTAAAAATAAAATTAACTCTTGCTGGAGACGAAAAAGTCAACAACTATGCAGAAAGAAATCAGTCAACATGGCGAAGCAGAGCGAGATGAGCTCCAGAAGGGGAACCTCCATGTCAGAATGAAACGGGGAACGTAATGAAGAACGGAAGGGGAGAGAAAGCCATCCTCACCCCACCAAGTCTGGAGAAGCACCGTGAGTGAGTTTTAGCACAGCCCGGCGCTCTAACCATTGCCTCTCAACTCAGCTTCGTCTCTTGCAGAGCCCAGAAGGGATATCAGGTTTGTGGGAGGGGCTGCACGTGTGAGAAGATTTCACAGGGCTGTACTTAACCCTCCCCGGTTGCGTTGTCACAGCTCTGCAAGACATGATCCACTTTTTGAGTTGAGGGCACAATAAGGAAATGGCCTCATCTCTTTGGAAAAGTGTCTTTCTATCCAGAGACAGAGCAGCCCAGAAGCTCAGGAGTCCTGGAAAGTTTACAGCAGAATTTTTGACACATTCCAGAAATGCCCAAAGAATTAGGGGAACTTGCAGGTTGGTGAGGAGAATGGCTGGGTTAAACCAAGTGCTCTCACTTGGAAACAATAACGCGGGGTGGGCCTGGGGGTGGAGTAGCATGATACGTGGTGGCACTAGCATTATTACTGGAAACGTTAGGTATTTTAAAAATCTTTTCCATCACGGTTTTGATGTCACCTATTTGCATATAAAGGCCTATGGTTTCCAGCATCCCTCCACCTGTCTAATTTGCCTGCCTGAAAAAAACTTCCGTAACAGTGGCCTCTATTTTCTCCATGCAGTTATCACAAAATATAATTTTTAAACTGTAATTGTTTACTTGTTACTTTCTTTGCAACAAAATGTAAGCTCATGAAAAAAAAAAATCTCCCAGAATATTAAAAGTCTGATTATTTTTAATCAGTGGTGCAAAGGGCAAACCACCCAGGAATGCGATTTTCAGACTCTCCAGCAGCTACTGTTATCCTAAACACAGAAACAAATTTTACAGATCAGAGTCTGCCCAAAGCATCCCCCTCCTCCCCCTGCAGGGACAGGCCCTCATGGCTGACAACTGCTTACACAACACACAGCAGGCCTGGGGTCTCCTGGGAAACAGCGACCTGTGGATGCAGCCCCTAACATTTATTCAACTCTCCTCAGCCCTGCTCCCTGGAGGCTGTGTGACCTTGGTCAAGCCCCTAAATCTATCTGTAGCGCAACTTCCATGATTTGTATAAATAACATGAAAGGTCTGGACTAAAGGAGAGCACAGGTGCATGTTCTACAAGTAAGAGAACTGAAGCTGCCAGGAAACACAGCCAGGATCAGTGAAGCTACCCCACGCGGCGTGTCTCTGACTTTAGGCACAGTGCAATCAGGGGAACGTCCAGGAAGACACGGGTGTGCATGTGAAAC
>JAQZBX010084614.1:0-13236 GCA_029593785.1 Cabassous unicinctus | reverse complement strand
AAAAGAAACTGTGTCAAAATGCTTCATAAAATATTCAGGTGTTTGAGACCCAATCCATAGCCTGGATGGATTAATGAATAATGAAATATTAACAATCAAAACACAAGCTACTATATGCTTGTTATTAAATGGAAAATTTCTCAGGAATAATAGGCATTGACATACTTGTAACAGAAAATTATTTTTTCCTCTTTTGTTAGAGTTTGTGATAAGGAACAAATAAAACAAGGATAATTTAGGAATATCTGCTTTTTATGAGTAGGATGTCCATTTGAGAAATGGGTAGATTAACACAGGATCTTGGTCTAGATTAGAACTTCAGTTCTTTCTGTTCAAACCACTGGGATGTGCTATTGTAATATAGCCACTGCCAAGAGATGCATTACTGAGCAAATGATGGAATCTATCATATACAGAAAAATTGACTTTCCATCAACTGCATAATATGAAAAGAAAAATTAGAATGAGAAGCAATGTCAAGATGTGAAATAGTATGAAATAAATTCATCATTTACATATGAAAAAGAAAGCGAAACACCTACCCACTGCAGGCACTTTAAGGTAAATGAACAGTAGGTACAAGAGTGGCATGCCTCCAGTTTGGATGACAATGTACAAATTTATCCTGTGCTATATTTATTGGATTTTTTTTTAACTTTGATAAGACATAAAAAAGGTTTCAATGAGGTTGAAGGGTATACAGAAGACATAGCCAAAGGCAATATTACAATACAGCCTAGGTCAAAAAGGCATAGGCTATTATAGTTCAAATTAGTATCCATCCAATCCTGTGTAAATCCAGTATTATCACAAAAAAAGAACAGAAGCACTTATAAATATACGTATTTTGTATTGGGAGGTCAGAACCATTAATTTTTTCATTTAAAATTTTTTCAAAGTCCAAAAAATATTTAAAACACAGAAATGGAGACATATATTAATACTTTATCATTCTTTTTATATTAGACTGTAAACTTAATTTTATCAATTTATATATCAAGTATGTACCAAAGCTAAAAAAATCATGAGTAAAACCAATGAATACTTAAGTGAACTCATATCGCTAAGGTTATATGAAATGTTTTCAAGAAAAGAAAAAACTCAAAATGATTTACCATTTTACCAGATTTACCATTTTATCGGATTTTCTGAATATCCATTTTAAAATATAAACAGACGATTTGCAAGGCAGTATACAAGTTTGAAGTACTATTTCTATAAGACAGTGACCATTGTTACTTTGTGTTCTTACTACTTTAAGTCCTAACCAGATGGGGAAAACAGCTTATTACCCTAAATTGCAGATAATCAGATCATACTCAAGCAGTTTTGTTGATCTTTTAATGCTTTGCTTTTTAAAAAATCCTACCTTATTATATTTAAATAAGATTTAGGTGTTGTAAAACTTTCCTAGTTTCTAAAACAACAAAAGGACTGAAAGAGTTTGGTATGATTGGCAAAGTTGTAGTCACAGAAATTGG
The DNA here is from genome assembly GCA_029593785.1 of Cabassous unicinctus. Classification (NCBI taxonomy): domain Eukaryota; kingdom Metazoa; phylum Chordata; class Mammalia; order Cingulata; family Chlamyphoridae; genus Cabassous; species Cabassous unicinctus. The sequence continues at coordinate 11,755 of JAQZBX010084614.1, read as the reverse complement.
ATTTTATACTCTCTTAAGTAAGTTAGATAGGCCCTGGGCCCCGCCCCACCTTCCCCCGCCCCTCGTACTACATGCGGGGGCCGGCCCGCCCCAGCACGTGACCCACGCCAGGCCTGGACGCCCCCAGCACCACCGCTCAGTCCTCCTCCTAGGCCCACCACCACAGGCCATGTTATCCCTGCACCGGCTGGGGCTGTCCCCGTGCAGTCCTCGTCCCGCCCCAGCGTGGGTCGCCTTCCTTCAGCCGCAGCCTCAGCCGCCTCCACCAGGTTCAGAGTATCCTGATCCAGTGCAGCAAGTCTGGGCCTATGGGGATCCTCTGCTTCCTAGCTCCTGAGAACAACCAGCAAGATGGCAGCAGCATAAGAAGGTCCTTGAGTCAACTTGTCCTACAGGGCAGTTAGAAATCATGCAGACCTATCTGAAGCACCTGTTTGGGGGTTCCAGGCGACAAAGGGCATCCTGTAACATCCTTGAAAGAATGGAAGGAGACAGCCTATGTCCTGGCAGTATTTGGCTGCATATCCTGGAAGAAGAGGAGAAAACAGATTTTGGTGTACAGGTAGAATTCTCTGCTACAATGTACATAATATTCGGTCTAACTTTTCCACACTTATCGTAAGAAAATGTAAAGTTTGTACTCGAAGGTTGAGTTGTTTATTAAGACAATGTGTATAATAGTCCAAAATTAGAAATAATCTGAACATCCAGTAATAAATTTTGTATTGATTAAAAATACATGATCCATGCACCTACATATAGGATGGAATAGTGTGTAAGAACAACCACCACTATGCCTTAGTTTGCAAGGATTGCTATGATAAATAACACACAGTACAACAGGAATTCATTGGCTCATGGTTTGGAAGTCTTGACATTCAAAATCAAGGTGCTGGCAAGGTTATGCTTTCTCCCCCAAAGTCTGTAGCATTCCTACGCTGACTTGCTGCAATCCTTGTGGTGCCTTGGCTTGCATCTCTGCCTCTATCACATGATCTCTCTTTGTGTCCGTTTGTCCAGTTTCCACTGACTTCCAGTTTCTTCCCATGGCCTTCTCTGACTCACTGCATCTGAATTTTTTCTGCTTAATCCAGTAATATGGATTCAGTTGGGCCACACCTTCACTGATAACCCCATCTTCAAAGTATCCTATTTACAAATGAGTTTGCATCCATAGGAATGCGGTTTAAGATTAAGAACATGTCTTCATCAGGGTACATAATTCTATCTACCACACACAGCAAATATTGGGGCTACAGATTAATGTTTAACTATCACATGGAAAGATATTAATTTAAAAAGCAGTTATGGGAGAACCAGCAAGATGGCAGCAGAGTAAGGAGCCCCATGAGTCAGCTCGTGCTATAGGACAGTTAGTAATCACTCAGAGCTAACTAAAGCACCTGTTTGGGGGCACCAGGAGACCAGAAGAGCATCCTGCAACATCCTTGAAAAAGTGGAAGGAGGAGTCTGCCCATCTGCAGAGACGATTAGGCCAATGCCCATCCTCCATTGGCGGCACAAGTCGCTTCAGGAGCTATTCCATGGCTGGAATTGGAAGCTCCACTTCCCAAAAACGAGGGAGGAAGAGACAGTTGGGCACCAAGTTCAGTTGCTGATTACTAAATTTGGCAGGCTAAAGTCTAATCCCAAAAACAGCTAATGTTTGAACTTATCCAAGTCAGAGGCTGGTAGCCACCATTTTAAATACGCCCCTGGCATGAGAAGTGGGGCGAACTGAAAATTAGTGCTGGTAGGGACTGGCTTCTTTCCATCCAGATTGGATTGCAGCTCTAGCCTAAGCCCCAGCCCCACCTCCAGGAGGGAGGAAGCTGGGGGGTCCTGTGCCAGCCTCTCCAGGAAAATACAGGCCATGCCACAGAGACTGGTGATCATCCTACTCTGGTGGTGCAAGTAACCTCAGGAGCTATCCCTTGGCTGGGGTTGGAAGTTCCATTTCCCATAAATGGAGGAGAAAGAGACAGTCTGGCATCAACTTCAGCTACTGATTAGTAAATTCAGTGGCTAAAGTATAACCCTAAGAACAGCTAAACTTTGAACCTGTCCAAGTTGGAAAGAGGCCAGTAGCCACCATTTTGACTCCACTCCCAGCATGAGGGGAAACTGGGCTGATTGAAAATCACAGTGATAAAAGGGACCCACTTCTTTCCATCCAGATTGGACTGCAGCCGTAGCCTAAGCTTCATTCCCACTTTCAGGGAGGAAACTGGCCAGGCCTGAACCAGCCTCTTCAGGTAACTGCAGGTACATCCAGCTGGCACAGACTGAATAGTCAGAAGTCTACCAGGGCAACTGTGGTCATTTTGGTCCTGCAACAGCATAGACTGCTGGCTACACCTGCAGCTCCACCCCCACCCCAGGCAGGGGAGGAAGTGGTGTGAAACTTCATCAGTCTCCCTGGGCAACTACAGTCTAGACCTGCATGACTTGGATTATTACACATAGCTGTGGCTCTGTCCCTACCCCTGGCAAAGGAGAAAGTTGGGAGAAGCTCATCTGTCCCTGGGGCAAGGAGAGCATCTTGAGCCCTCACAGCTTATAGCACCAACCACATCCTTGGCTCCTACTACACAACCAGCAAGGGAGAAAGGGCAAGAAAGTCCTAAACTAAAGAGAAAAACTGCACCCAGAATAAATATATCTAGTAAGCCAGATGCCAAGACACCAACAAAAAATTACAATCCATACCAAGAAACAGGATATGGCCCAGTTAAAGGAACAAGATAAACTTCCAGATACCATATCAGAGACAACTAATCATAGATGCTCATGCAAATCTCCTTAATAAATTCAATGAGATAGCTAAAGAGATTAAGGATATTAAGAAGACATTGGATGAGCACAAAGAAGAATTTAAAAGCACACATAGAAAAATAGTAGATCTTATGGGAATGAAAGGCACAATAAATGAAATAAAAAATACACTGGAGTCATATAATAGCAGATTTGAGGAGACAGAAGAAAGGATTGGTGAGCTTGAAGAAATGGCCTTTGAAAGTGAACATACAAAAGAACAGATGAAGAAAAGAATGGAAAAAATTGAACAAGGTCTCAGGGAACTAAATGACAGCAATAGGCATGCAAACATATGTGTTAAGGGCGTCCCAAAAGGAGAAGAGAAGTGTAAGGGTGCAGAAGGAATATTTGAAGAAATAATGGTAGAAAATTTCCCAGCCCTGTTGAAGGACAAGAAGCACAATGTACTCCCATCCAAATGAATCTCATTAGACAAACTCCAAGACACATACTAGTCAGAATGTCAAATGTCAAAGACAAAAAGAGAATTCTGGGAGCAGCAAGAGAAAAGCAATGCATAACATATAAGGGATACCCAATAAGATTAGGTGCCGATTTCTCATCAGAAACCATGGAGTCAAGAAGACAGTGGTATTATATATTTAAGATACTGCAAGAGAAAGACATCCAGCCAAGAATCATATATCCAGCTAGATTGTCTTTCAAAAATGAGGACCAGTTTAGATTATTCACAGATAAACAGAAACTGAGTGAGTTTGTAACCAAGAGACTGGATTTGCAGGAAATACTAAAGGGCATGCTACAGTCTGAAAAGAAAAGACAGGAGAGAGAGGTTTGGAAGAGAGTCTAGAAATGAAGATTATATCAGTTAAAGTAACTAAAAGAGTTAAAAGAGTGGTGAAAATAAAATATGACAGATAAAACCCAAAGGTCAAAATGGGTGAAATAAGAACTGCCTTTATAGTAATAACATTGAATGTTAATGGATTAAACTCCCCAATCAAAAGTCACAGACAGGCAGAATGGATAAGAAAATATGAGCCACCTAAATACTGTCTGCAAGACACTCACCTTAGACCCAAGAATACCAATAGATTGAAAGTGAAAGGCTGGAAAAAGATATTCCACACATGCAGTAACCAGAAAAAGAAAAAAAAAGAAAGAAAGAAAAAAATCAGAGTAGCTATACTTATATCAGATGAAATAGACTTTAAAAGACACTAGTAATGCCCAATCTGAGGAGGAAATCAGGGGGAAAATTCTGTTTACAATAATGACTAAAATAATCAAATATTTAGGAATAAACTTAACCAATGATGTAAAGCACTTGTATTCAGAAAACTACAATGCATTGTTAAAAGAAATAATTGGAAGAATATTCCATATTCACAGAATGGAAGACTAAACTCAGTAAGATGTCAATTGTACCCAAATTGATATACAGATTCAATGCAATTCTGATAAAAATTCCACCAGCATGTTTAAATATATATATATATATATATATATATTTTTTTTTTTTTTAAGAGACTTAGATTACATAAATTTTACATAAAAAATAAAGAGATTCCCATATGCCCTGCTCCCTACACCTCCCACATTTTCCAACGTTAACAACCTCCTTCATTAGTGTGGTACATTCATTACAATTGATGAACACATTTTGGAGCATTGCCACTAAGCCTGGATTATAGTTTACATTGTAGTTTACACTCTCTCCCACACAATTTTATACGTTATGGCAAGATATATAATGGCCTCTATCTGTCATTGCAGTGTCATTCAGGACAATTCTTAAGTCCCCAAAATGCCCCCACAGTACACCTGCTTCTCCTTCTCCCTGCCTTCAGAACCTCCAATGGCCACTGCATTTTTTAAATAAATGGAAAACATGATTATCAAATTTATTTGGAAGGGTAAGGGGTCCCGAATAGCCAGAAACATCTTAAAAAGGAAAACCAAAGTTGGAGGACTCTCACTTCCAGATTTTAAATCATATTACCTAGCTACAGTGGTAAAATCACCATAGTACTGGCATATAGACAGACATATAGACCAAGGGACCTAAACTGATGGTTCAGAAGCAGACCCTCACATCTATGGTCAAGCGAATTTTGACAATCCTGTCAAATCCACCCAGCTCAGCAGAACAGTCCATTCAACAAATGGTGCTGAGACAGAACTGGATATCCATAGCTAAAAGAAGGAATAAGGACCCCTATCTCACACCTTATACAAAATTAACTCAAAATGGATCAATATCCTAAATATAAAAGCAAGAATCATAAAGCTTCTAGAAGAAAATGTAGGAAAATTTCTTCAACACCTGGTGGTAGATAGTGGATTCTTAAAGGAGATAAGAGGAGGACTGAGATGGACTACTGATGCTTAATGTATGTAGAAGTTTTATTTACCTTGACTGTAAAAGTGTGGAAATGTATAGAGTTGATGGTAACACATTATAGTGAGTAACAACTGGTTTATAAATGGGAATGTGACTGGAAAGGGTAGTGTAGTGATGTAAATGTCAATTGAAAGAAAGAGAATAATCTAGGGACTAATAACACAGTAAACCCAGAGTTGGAAGAGAATTGTGATTGATGGTACAGATGCAAAATTGTCCTTTCTGAGCTAGAGCAGATGTACGTCACTATTGCAAGGTAGTGGGGATGTGGAGAAGTATGGGAAAAATACAACTGGAGTGACCTATGGACTGTGGTTAACAGCAATGCTGTAATATTCTTGCATCTATGCCAAAGATGTACTTTGTTGATAATGGGGGAGTATGGAAATAGAGTGCCAATGCATGCTATGGACCATGGTTATTGTTAGTAGTCTGATGATATTATCTCATAATCTTAACAAATATTCCACCACGATGTGGTGTGTTGATAGAATGGTGTTGATAGAATGCTATTCATGTGGATAATTGTTTTGTAAGTTCATAACTTCTGCAATAAAAATATAGTAAAAAAAACAATAGGGTCAGTTGGGGGAAAATGTAAGATATGGACTGTAGTTAGTGGTAAGACTTTGATGATATTCTTTCATAATTTGTAACAAATATCTCAACAATGCAAGATGTTGGTGGTGGGTTGATGTATGGGACTCCTCTATAATGTTATGCTTGTTTGCTTTGTAAGTTCACAACTTTTACTCTACACTTACCTGTGTGATGTTTTGTATGTTTGTTTTGTAAGTTCACAATTATTACTATACACTTATTGTTTATGTATGTTCATGTATGAGTGATATACTTCAATAAGTTTTTTTAAAAAAACTGAAAAAAATTAAGTTAGATAATAACTACAATATCAATAAATTTACTTTGGTCTGTGGTTAAATTTTCTCCCTTATGCTTGTTCATTCTTGTTATTATAGTTATCTTGTGTTAATGGAAGAACCTGGAAAATTGATATAAAGATAATAGTTGCCAGGGGTTCAGGAGGGAGGGGGAAAGATGAATAGGTGGAAAACAGGGCTTTTTTAGGGCAGTGAAATTGTTCCGTATGATACTGCAGTGATGGACACAAGACATCATACATTTGTCAAAGCCTATAAAACTGTACAGCACAAATTACAATACAATACACACCTACTAAAATGGACTTTGGTCAGTAGCAATGCTTAAATATTGGTTCATCAATTGTAACAAATGTACCACACTAATGTAAGATGTTTCTTATAGGGGAAACTGTGTTTGGTTCCATGGGGGGTAGGGGTAATATGGGAATTCCCTACTTTCAGTGTAATTTTTCTGTAAATCTAAAACTCCTCTGAAAATAAAGCTTATTGTAACCAAAAGAGTGTGCTAGAAATTTTCCAGAAACAGGTAACTAAAGGTAGCTGCAGCAAATGTCTCCCTATATTCAAAGACCTGTAATACGAAAGCAATGAATGACGCAAAATAAACAAACAAATTTCATTGTCTCAGAAACTAAGTCTGATCCATTTCATAGCAATTTCAAAAGCATAAATTTTCACTCAAGAAATAATGCTTTAATAATTTAAAATATTTAATCATTTATTTTCCTGAGAATAGTGAGTTTAGATATTCACTAAAAGATGTGATAGCTATCTGTCAGGGGTGTCATAGAAAATATTTCCTCATTAAGATGGGAGGTGGCAAAAGAACCACTAATATCCCTTAAAATTATGAATCTGTGGTTCAAAAACAACATGTGCATTAAAACTGTTGCCTTTCTGATTTTTCCGATTTTGCTCTTTTGAATTCAGGGTAATTGGACAGGTGTTTTGAGAATTACAGAAGAAAATATAGATGTTTAAGATATATTTTAAATGATTTTAAAACTGGGGAATAAACAGTAATCACTAGGGTGTGGCAAAATATAACATTTTATGGAGAATTTGTGGAAAAGTAAATTATTATAAACTTTCAACAGGATACTAAGATTGTGTGTGAGCATTTCTTGGAATCAGCAATCACATTCCCAGAAGTTAACTCCTGAAGAGAGAACCACACAGTGTTATCTCAAAGTTATATACACAGGAGAATGTTTAGGTTAGTCTTAATTATAATGGCTATAAATTTTAAGCAACCTAATGATGACCAATAATGAAATGAATTATACTATATTAAATAAATTATAGTTCATAGATTATTAGGCAGCCATTAAAATTGATGACATAGATCTATTTTTATTGGCACAAAAAGATGAAAAGATTATGTAAAATATAATCTCTCTTTCCATGATTAAACACACATCAATACACATACACTCAGATGCACATTTAGAGTCACAGTTATAAATGGGTGTTTGTTTTTATGTTTTTCTTCATACTTCTCTATTTTGCTTAAATTTATTAAAAGAACATGTATTATAGTTAATAATAAATTAATGAATTCTTATAATGAATTTTTAAAATTTCATGAGAGCTTATCTTAGGGGAAGGGGTATCTAAGAAAAGAAAGAAAAAAGGAAAAGGCTTTTATTGATACAGTGAAAAATAAACCAAAATCAGCATGAAAGACCAATATACAAAATTCAATTGTATTTCTATATATAAGCAATAAACAATCTTAAAATGAAATTGATAACAATGTCATTCATAATATGATCAAAAATGCTTAGGAATAAATTTAACACATTTAATAAATATTGAGTGAGTGCCTACTGTATGCCAGACCCTGTTTTAGGCTCTGAAATACAGGGCCATTCAAACAGATAGAGTTCCCGCCCTCAGGGAGCTTCTATGTGGGTGGTTTCCATTTTTTAAATATTCCAGATAATGCTGCAATGAACATTTTACAATTAATTTTGTGCACTTACACAAGCATTCTGTTAGATGATTTTCTAGAATTGGTGTACTATAGGGAATGCAAGTTTCTAAATTGTGATCAATATTACAAATTGCCCTATGAAAAGATGGCACGAATTCACACTCGACTCACAGTCTTTGGGGGAGTGCTTACAATTTAGACATTAGAAACCTGACCGTATCACTCTTCTTAAATCAGGCAATTCTTAAATAATTCAAATTTTGTAGTAACATTGATACCAGAGAGAATTCTATATCTTTTTAATTTAATGAAGGAAATAAAATTTAAAAAATAAAAACTGAACAACTGTTGTTCAGATAAATAGGCCAAGAAGTAAATATCTTCCTTGTTGAAAGTTAGAAATCACTGCATTTGCTACTGAATTTTCTAGTAATCATTCATTAGAAGGGTTATATCATATTTCTTTCTAAAACTGCATCAAGTTAAAAAACTAAATCAGATCTTTAAAAGAAAACCTCCTACCAAAAAGGAAATTGCCTTCCGTCACTTGAAAATATAGCAGTATGTTACCTCATTAAAATACCACTATGTGAGGTATGTGGGGTTGGTAAAAAGAAATAAAAACTCATGTCAACCCTTAGGTTAGCAGGCTTTGTGAAGTGACGTAGTCTAGAAGTAGAGGATTATTTTAGTACACTAAAAGGTAAAAGGAAGGCCATCAAAAGTAAAACCTCTCTGTTAAGCATGAATCAAATTCCCAACCTAGCATGCACATTCACAATCAAGCAAGCTTCAAAATGTGCAAGGAAAAAAATCAAAGTCCACTACAGAAAAATCTGTAAACACTTATTCAAACATCAAGTATATGATACATAATATTACTTAAGTCCCCAATGATTTGGTTTAATATATTTTCCTATACTGGTGCTTATAAATATAGAGGAAAGTAATGTGTTTTATATTGCTTTTGGAATTATTCCCAATTACTACACAGTGTTTTCTTGTGTTCAAGAAACTATCCTTAAAATATATGGATCCTGGAATTATTATTCCAGCAACTATTCTTAAACTATTTCTTTAAATTATGAAAAATTTAAAAGCATTTTGTGTAGATAGTCTGAAAAAAATTAACATTACTAACACAATTATTTAAAAAACAAATAAGCAAACTTCTCCCCTATAACTTTTATCAATTGGTACCTACATAAACATAAAAGGAGTGACTAACACAGAGCCCAGAAAATCTAATGATCCCAACATTTTCCAACCAAAAAAACTAATGACTGGTCCAAGAATTTACATGTTGCCATTGTCTATTTATACACAATATTTTGATTATTAATAAGAATAAATTTCTCTATATTTCCTACAATTAACTTCATCACTATGCTATAAACCAATTATATTACCCCATTTCCTGGTCTCTACTTCTGACCACTCTTCAATACTGTCTTTTAAAACCAAAAATTACTCTTTTCTTGAATGAGAAACAGTCTACTAAATTGCAAAGTACACTGAATTGGAGTAAAGATTTAATTTTAGATTCTTTCCCCTTCAACACATTAATACCAATATGCCCAATGTATAAATCTTCTCTATGTATAGATTTCCACATCAGTACTATATGATCCCAACCTTAACTACCTCTCTGAATAGAACGTAAGGACTTTTATTATAAAAATATATGTCATTCCTAGAACTCAAAAATAAAAAGTAACACAATCCAATTTAAAAGAAAAATTGGACAAAGTATTTGAACAATTATTTGAATACTTCACCAATGATAGACAAATGGCAAATAAGCACATGAAAAGTAGCTAAACATTTAAACTATGTAGGAAAATCTTACTTAAATCATCCTGAGATTCCAATACACACCTACTAAAATGGCAAAAATTAAAATTACTGATACTGCAAAGCACTGGCAAGAATGTGGAGCAGCTGGAACTCTCATACATTGCTATTTAGAATATAAAATAGTTTGGAGAACTGTTTAGCAGTTTCGTATAAGATTAATAAACGCTTACCATATAACCAACAAAACCCACTCCTTGAAATTACACAAGAGAAATGAAAACAAACATCAACAAAATACTTGTACACAAATGTTATTGGTACCCCTATACATAATTGTCAACAAGTAAAACAACCCAAATGTCCATCAAAAGGGAAATGTCTATTAATCCTTTATATTGCCAATTTTGGCAAGTGAGTGAAAGAAGGTCTTGGGGGTTTCAGAAAAGAAAAATCACTGTCAGGAAAATTTCATAAAAAATGTGGGACTTCGGCTGAACTAAAAAAAAAATGGCTAAAATTCAAATCAATGAAGAAATTGAGCATTCTAAGTGAAGCAAATCCTGTGTGCAAAGGTCAAGAGAGTAATACATAAGGTATACTGGGGCATGACAAAGTATTATATTAGGATAAGAGGGAGTAGTGCAAGATTATGTGGGAACAGTTGAGATAGAACTAGAATATGTGAGTTCTTTTTTCTAAAGGAAGTACCAGGGATTGAACTTGGGACCTCATACATGGCAAGCAGATGCTCATCCACTGAGCTACAACAGCTCCAAATGTGAGATTTTGAAAGGCAAGGAGTTTATATTCCCATCCGTTGGATAGAGATGGCCATTTGTGGTTTTGATCAGGCAGTGTTATGCATAAAGCAATATTTTAGGAGGAATAATCAGGCTGCAGCACAAGGCACAGTGAAGAGAGACTTTCCTGGTGAGTTAGTGTAGCAGTCAGCACACTCATTATTTATGAGGTGAAATAAGCAAAGACTGTGAAGAGGTGTCATATCAGAGAGAAATGATAACAATAGCAATGTGATAACAGACAATGTGGAAAAAGCAAGAGAACATCTGAAAAGATTACAAGGGTAATACTGTTGCCATTGGCGATGATACAGGAGAATGGGGAGTGGATAAAACCTGTTTTCTGAGGTAAGAGTGAAACACTCCAGAAATGTTTGGCAAATGTGAGACCAAAACCGATATGGATTTAGCTCTAAAGAGGGCGACTAAGCTATGACTCACAATGAAGCAAGAAAAGAAATAACAAGAAGTTTATAAGCGTAAGAAACAGGAAATACAGCCAATTGGAAGCAGGAAGGACCCAAAGGAAGGAATAAAACCAGAAGAAATGTATTGTCTTGACCCCTACTGAGCCAGAGCATGAGTAGAAGGGCTGGGCCTGCAAGGTAACTCACACCTGAGACAGTTTTTGAGAACGCTCCCAAGCGCAATCTAGAAGTCAAGTATTGTGTGGTCAGATTGCAAGAAGCCATGATCAAGGTGATAAAACTCCTAGAGGTGAGATGGCCTAAGGTGGTCTCAAGGGTTGGTTTTGTGCTGCCTCAGTGGGAGGTGACAGTGGAGCCCTAACATTGCCAGTGAGCAATATGGTGCCATAGAATCCAGAAGAGGTAAAAGTTGAAGAAAGAAAGGGTTGTTTTGTTTGTTTGTTTTTGTTTTTGAGGAGGTACTGAGGATTAAACCCAGGACCTCATACCTGAGAAGCAGGCATGCAACCACTGAGCTACACCCATCAGCTCTCCAATGAGAGTAGGTATTTTCATTTGTTTGTTTTTAGGAGGTACCAGTGAGGCAGGATAGATCAGTAACTTAAAGGAGGAGGGATAGAAAACCCAATAGGTTACACAAACACCACCTGGAAAGAAATCCTGAGGCACAGGCTTTAGCCTGCTAACTCACACAGACAAGTTAACACAAA
>JAQZBX010084613.1:0-13226 GCA_029593785.1 Cabassous unicinctus | reverse complement strand
TTTAGAATTGTAAAAGAAGGCATTGAGCATGTCTACATATATTCATAGAAAAAATGAAGAATTAGATCAGATAAATGCATTTATGTTAAGAAACTTGGCCATGAAAAATTAATTTTGCATTATTTAGTAGAAAGATTCTACTAATAACCCCTTGATCTTAATACTAATTATCTGCACAAAAATATTCACTTAAGGAACCTGAAGAAGTCTAAATATTAATGAAATTGCCTTCCATGTAAGAGCTCAAAAGCTTGACTGGTAGTCAATGATGGGTAAGATTCTCAGAGGAGGACAACCTAAGACAGGCACAGTTACAAGAGCCAATGGAAGAAGACAAGTGTGACAGGAGGTCACCTTGTATCTGCATATATAAGGGTTCCTATAGTCTTCACTGAAAAATTTTAATTAATAAAAATGGGGGAAATGATGCAGTTTCATTCAAAGGCCATGACTACTGACATTAAGCAGATAACTATGGAATGTAAAAGATACCCTGGAAAGTAGGAGATAAGAGCCTAGTCTCAAGTTAATGAGATAGGATCTTATAGTAGCTGGGTGGGGAAACATCCTGAGCTTCTTTTGAGTACTTTGTATGATAAATAAGATGTACAATGTCTGTGAATTTCAGGACTGAAAAGAGGAACTGAGCCATTAACCTTTAAGACATGTTGATTTCAGTAAGATGTAACTATCAAGTATCTATTACCCTTGCACATGCTCACATGCATTTTCTTTGTTCTAAAGCTGAAATAAAAGCCACACTTTGAGAGGTGGCTGGGCTCTTCTCTCCATATCGGATGGAGAGACCCCTGATCCCAGTTTTTTCTTCTCTTTGTCTCTTTCTTTCTCATCCGCGGCACCATTTTCCCTGAGCCTGTTCCTGAATGCCAACACACTTAAGATAATATTTATGTTAGGTCAGTCATTATGTCCCCTTCCTCATTTATTATTTTGTGTATTAGAATCTTCTCCAATTTTTTTCTCTGGTAGTCTAGCTAAGGGTTTGTCAATTTTATTAAATTTCCTGGAGAAGCAGCTTTTGGTTTTATTTTTTCTAGTGCTTTCTTATTTTCAATTTCATTTAGCTCAGCCCTAATTTTTGTAATTTCCTTCTTTCAACTTCCTTTGGGTTTAGTTTGTTGTTCTTTCTCTAGCTCCTCCAGTTAGGCCTTTATTTTAACTGTTTATTCTGTTTTAATATAGAGAGTTATAGCTATGAATTTCCCTCTCAGTACCGCTTTACAGCAGCCCATAGATTTTGATATGTTGTGTTTTCACTTTATTTGTTTCATGATAGTTTCTGATTTGTTTTATGATTCTTTCCTTAGCCCACTGTTTGTGTAAAAGTATGTTATTTAACTTCCATGTCTTTGTGCCTAACCTGCTTCTCTGCCCCTTCCTGATTTCCAGCTTCATTCCATTGTGGACAGAGAAATTACTTTGTATAATTTCAATCTTTCCTAGTTCATTGAGAGTTGTTCTATGGTCTAGTATGTGGTCTATCCTGGTGAATGAGTCATGTGCACTCAAGAAGAATGTATATTTCACTGTATTTGGATATAATATTCTGTATATGTCTATTAAGTCCAATACCTTTAATGTATTATTTAAAGTCTTTGTATCTTCATTGATTCTCTCTCTTTTTTTTAAAGATTTATTTATTTATTTATTTATCCCCCTCTTGCTGCTTGTGCTTTACTGTGTACATTCGCTGTGTGTCTCTTCTGTGTCTGCTTATCTCCCCCTTGCTGTGAGGTCCTGCTGCATCAGCCCACCGCGCCGTGTGGGCTGGCCTGCTCTCACAAGGAGACCCCTGGAAGCGAACCCGGGGTCTCCCATATGGTAAACGGGAGCGCTATCCATTGAGCCACACCCGCTTCCCTCATTGATTCTCTTTTGACACGTTCTGTCTCATGGTGATAATGGTGTCTTAAAGATCTCCATGATAATTGTGCAGGCATCTATTTTTCCACATACTTTTTCCATGGCCTGCTTCATGTATTTTGAGGCACACTGTTTAGGTACATACATGTTTATGATTGTTCTTTCTTCTTGCTAGATTATCACCTTTATTAATATATGGTGTTCTTTGTCTCTTAAGATAATTTCACATTTAAAGTTTCTTTCCTACATTATTAGTATAGCTACTCTTGTATATTTTTGGTTATTGCTTGTGTATACACTCATTTTCCAATGTTTCACTTGTGATTTCCTTGTGTTCCTTAGTCTAAGGTGAATTTCTTGTACACAGCCTATAGAAGGGTCATATTTCCTTACCCATTCTGCCCATCTGTGTGTTTTAATTGGAGAATTTATTCCATTAACATTCAATATTACTACTGCCATGGCAGTACTTACCTTAATGATTTTTTCATTATATCTATATGTCATTTTTTTCTCTTTTTATCCTTTCAGTTACTCTTGTCAGCTATCTTCCATACTACACTCTTACCCAACCCTCTCTCTCTCTCTTATTCTTTCCCTTTTAACCTGCATCTCTCCATTTAGTATTTCTTGAAGGGCACAAATTTTATTGACAGACTCTCAATTTCTATTTATCTGAGAATATTTTGAAGCATTCATCACTTTTTAATTGCCAGCTTTGTTTTATAGAGACTTCTCGGTTGGCATCTTTTTTTCTTTTAGCATCTTAACTATGTCATACAAAAGTAGTAAGACTAAATTAGTCATCAAAATTCTCCCAAACAAGATTTCAGGAGCATATGGCTTCAAGATGAATTCTATCATCTTGGAAACAACTAACACCCATTCTGTGTAAACTCTTCTGAAAATAGAAGTTGAGGGAAAATTACCTAACTCATTCTATGGTGTCAACTTCACCCTAATACAAAAGACACATAAAGACACAACAAAGAAAGCACACTACAGACCAATCTCTATAAAGAAACTAGATGCTAAAATCCTCAATGTATTCCTTGCTAATCATATTCAACAATACAGCAAATGAATTATACACCATGAACAACTGAGTTTATCCCAGGTATGCAAGGATATTTCAACATAAGAAAATCTCAATCAATGTAATTCACCATATTAAAAATTCACCAGATAAAATTGTCATCTAGATGCAGAAAAAGCATTTGACAAGGTACAGCATCCTTGTTGATAGAATACTCCAAAAGACAGAAATAGAAGGAAATTTCCTCAACGTGATAAGGAATATATATGAAAAACCCACAGCTAATATACTCCACGTTGAAAATCTAAAGCCATTCCCTGAAAATTCTAGAACAAGACAAGGATGCCCTCTGTCACTGTTTTTACTTAAAATTGTATTAGAAATACTTGCTAGAGTACTTAGGCAAAAAGTAAAATAAAAGGAATCTCAATATGAAATGGAGAAGTAGAAACTACTCTATTTACAGATGACATGATCCTGTATGTATAAAGCCCATGAAAACTATAGCAAAACTTCTAGAGCTGATAAATTAGGTCAGTATAGTGGCAGGATATAAAATCAACATGCAAAAATCAGTAACATATCTGTACACTAATAATGAGCAATCTAAGGAGGAAATTAAGAAAAAATGCATTTACAATAGCAATTAAAAGAATCAAATTCAAGGAATAAAATTAACTAAAGATGTAAAGAACTTGAACAAAGAAACCCACACAACATTGATAAATAAATCAAAGAAGACTTAAATAAATGGAAAATTATTCCATTTTCATGGATTGGAAGGATAAATATCATTAAGAATTCTATATTACCCCAAATGATTTACAGAGTTAACACATTCCCTATAAAAATTACAACACCAATTTACTGAACAGAAAAAGCCAACTATGATATTTATTTAGAAGGGAAAGTGGCCACAAATAGCCAAAAACATATTTTCAAATAGAAACAAAATTGGAGGAATCATGTTACCTGTCTTTAAAGTGTACTATAAAGCTACAGTAGTCAAAACTGCATGGTAATGACTCAAGGATAGACATACTGAACACTGGAACTGAATTGAGAGTTCTTATATAGACCCACACATAAACAGCCAACTGATATTCAACAAAGCCATCAAGCCCACTCAACTGGGACAGAAGAGCCTCTTCATCAATTGGTGTTGTTATAAATGGATATCCATATCCAAAAGAATTACATATGGTCACCATCTCTTGTCTTATACAAAAATTAAATTAATGAGGATCAACAATACAAGAGGAAAGACCATAAAGATCCTAAAAGATAATATAGGGAAGCATTTACACAAACTTGTACTAGGAAATTGTTTCATAAAATTTACTTCCAAAGAATAAGCAAAATAAATAAATAAATAAATGGGATCTCCTCAAAATTAAAAATTAAAAAAAAAAGTGCTTCAAAGGAGTTTGTCAAGATAGTGAAAAAGCAGCCTAATTAATGGGAAAAATATTTGGGAAACACTTATCTCATAAGTGTCTAATATTCAGTGTATATTAAAAATCCAACATCTCAAAAATAAACAACAACCCATTTAAAATATGGGTAAAGCATTTGAATGGAAACTTTTCCATAGAGGAAATACAAATGGATGAAAAGCATATGAAATATTCTCAACATCACTTGCTATTAGGGTAATGCAAATAAACTCTATGATGAGGTATCATCTTACCCTTATTAGAATGTCTTCTATTGTTAAAAAATGATGGAAACCTACAAGTGATGTGCAGGAGGTGGAGGAATGGAAACTCATTTCCTGCTGTGTCGAATGTAGAATTTTACAGCCTATGTCAGTCATTTCACACTTATTCAGGAAGCTAAATATAATATTGCCACATTATACAGCAATCCCACTACTAGGTATATACCAAGAAGAATTGAATGCAGGGACATGAACAGATATATGCATACAAATATTAATAGTGGCATTATATAATATTGCCAAAAATTGGAAGCAATCCAAGTGTCCATAAACAGATAAATGGATAAACAAAATGTGATATATACATGCAATGAAATTTTACCCAACTGAAGAAAGAAAGAATTTGGACCCATCAAACATAATGGATGAATCTTGTAGACATTATATGGAGTGAAGTAAGCCAGTCACTAAAGGACAAATATTTCAAGACATTATTGATATGATCCAAGCATGTTGAGCAGACTCTTAGAGAAAGAGTTTGGAAGATAGGTTACCAAGAGACAGAAAGGGAGTGGAGAGTGGGAAGTAGATGCTCAATCTTGGCAGAACCCATAATAAGGTTTAGCAGGGGATGGGGTGATGGTGATAAAAGGGTGGTGGTGATACAAGGATGTGAGTGTGGTTAATGGTGCTTTAGTGTGAAGTTGAGCAGGGTTAGGGTTGGGTAAAACTATTCATGGAATTGGGAAGAGGACTCGATGAAGGAACAGGTGAACTCGTGGGAGGTGGGGGGTTGTAGTTGAAAATTCAATTGTGGGAATGTTATTTTGGAAAATGTGGCAGTAGAGGGTCACTGGTGCATGTTGTCAGTGTTGGGATGATGTGTGGGAAAGGGTGCACCTGGGGCATGCTTCTGTGGAGTATGACTCTGTTCACCTTGTCATAGGGTGTTATCTCAGTGAGTGGAGATAAACATGAAAATATTAAAATTACATCCTGGGGAGTCCTGCTACATTCTCAAATACAGGGCCAAGGATCTCTCAAGTACATAGACAGTGCCCAATAACAGAAGCCAGACAAATATGTCAAGCCCTCAATATTAATGCATGTAACTATAGATCTTATTCTTGTAAAGTTGAAACTTAGCTTGATAATCTTTTTTGCCTAAGAGTTACCTCCTGAAAACCTCCCTGTTACTCAATCATAACCTCTCTCTAAGACAAACTTAGAAAATAATTGTGCTCCCTTCCCCCTGGTTTGGGATGTGACTCCAAGGAATGAGTATCCCTGGAACTGATAGATTACTATGAAGAACCAAATAAAAATGCATTTGGAATAAGATGTTGTTTACAGGTGGGAAACATTAACTGCATAAGCCTTTTCACTGCTAAGCGATTTCAAAATGAGTCAGTAGTCATTCCAGAGCTTACAAATATACATGACTCAGGAAGATCTCAATAACTGCCAAGGTGAACAAATCCTCAAATAGGTGTTCTCCTGAGAGATCTAGAGCATCTGGACATTACAGGCAATGCACACAATCCCTGTCAGTGGGCATTTCCCTTAAATATAGGACAACCTATTTCCCCAATGTAACAGAGTTAGTCTCATTTAAAATTTCCCTATGCATGTTTCTCCTACCCAATTTATTTGAGCCTATAATTAGCACTATATCCATTAAATATGTGACTCAGAGACTTAAAACTTTATTCAGTTCATAGGCTGGTTGAGCCCTGAATCTCTGAAGAGTTGTGGCCAATACCTACTCTCCATATAATCACACTCACCCAGGATAAGGAACAAAAAGATGAGGATGAACAACACTCATCCTGAAAAACAAAGAGTATCTACAACTGCAAGAAAAAGAGTTCTTTCCATCTGCCCAAAAATATCCAACTCCTTTTTAATCTGAGACACAAAGCCAGCATCAGAATCACACAATCCTCAATTTTGAAGGATGAACAAAGAATGCAACCATGGACAACATAAACTTGTTAATATTGTAGTAATGGAAGAACAGGTAACCTTGTTATAAAGATAATTGTTACCAGAGATTCTGAAGTAAGGGGAGGAAAAAATAGGTGGAATATGGGTTATTACATTTAAGTTTTGGGAAACAGATATGGCTGAAGTGATTGGGCTACTTTCTAACATATGGGAGGTCCAGGGTTTCATTCCTGGGCTTCCAATTGAAAGGCAAATTGGCCTAAGTAGAGAGCTGCCCCACATGGAGTGCTGGCCCATGTGAAGTGCTAGCTCATGCAGGAGTGCTGACTTGCACAGGAATGCTGGCCCTTTCAGGAGTGCTGGCCTTCATGGAGTGCTGGCCTACATGGAAAGGTGGCTCAACAAGATGATGTAACAAAAAGAGACATAGAAGAGAGACAGTGAGAGACATGGCAGATAAGTGAGCTGAGGTGATGCAAGAGATTGAGTGCCTTTCTCCCACTCCAGAAGGTCCCAGGATCAATTCTCAGTGCAGCCTGAAGAGAAGACAAACAGATACAAAAGAATACACAGAGCACAAACAGGGAGAATAAAATGGGGGGCGGGGAGGGATAAATGAATAAATAAACCTTATGAAAAAGAATTAAGTGTTAAACCACAATGTAAACCACAGTCCTTGGTTAGTAGCAATGCTGAAATATTTATTCATCATTTTAACAAATGTATGACACAAATGTAAGAGGTTATTATTAGGGGGGAAATGTGGGTGTGGGAGGAATTGGGTATCGCTTATACATTTGATGCACCATTTCTGTAATTTACAACCTCTAAAAATAAATTTTATTAAATTAATAAAAGGACAAGTCTGATAGGAAAAAATACAAGTTTGAGTCCAGGATTGGGTTGCTGGTGTGGTAACCATGATGAGTAATTCACCTAAGAGATTGAGACCATAGAAGACGGTAAACATGACAAACTAGAGTTTCTATATATCTATGTTCTATGTCAGGCCAAGCAGAAAGAAGTCTGTCATGGTGTTCACTAGCTCCAGAAATCCAGTTTGACATTTAGATGACAAATTTATCTGCAATTAGCACAGGGATTGTAATGGTGATAGATAAATTTAGATCAAGAAAATAATATATGTTAATTTGTGTTCTATAGAAATGATGGAACTTCTGAGCAGAAAAAACCCAGACTTAAAGTTGGTCCACATTTTTCATCACATATTGAACACTTAAATCTCTTCTACATACCCTTCCAACAACACAGACTCACACATACACAAACATGGTTTTATGACTTTTAACAAAACATTGCATTCATACAGGGATATATCCTCTCCCTATTACAGCCATAGTATGTTCTTCCATGGAAACAAGAATAAAAGGGACCTATAAAGATGGTAGAGGCTTGAATCCTAGAAGTGATATTCTTCTGTGTCACTTCTGAAGTCCGTCATGATAATGAGGCTAACTTGTAGAATTTGTTTTCTGTGATATTTTTAACATGTTTTAGGGTGAATATATATTATATATACACAGAAACAAACATATACTGATTTCAGTTTGAAATTAGGGATGATGTATTTACATTTCTGTATCAAATGAAATGAGTGAATATTTGAAGATGCATCACACAAATAATTAGATTCATGAACTTATGTTACACCAATCAAAATTTTATAAGAACATCAGAGATTCTTTTTCAAACACCACTGGAAGATATTTATCACGAATGGATTAAAATAAGAATTATTGGACAATGAAATATTCCCCAAATTTATTTGAAACTAAAATTCTCTATTTGAGGAACTCCTTTAATTTTAAGGTGTTTTGGAAATCAAACTCAAATTAAGAGATTTATGAAACTTTTTTCTGGATCAGTTCAGATAATAAACACATCTAAGCAAGGAAACAAAATATCAAAATTTATAAGATAGGTATTCCTTAGAAAAGATACACTATTTTTATTCTGTTTTCATTGCTTGATGGGCATGTGATGTGGTGTATGAGCTTTAGTCTTACTAAATATTTTCAAAGTCTTACTTTTTAAATATAAAATGTATGAAAATATCCAAAGGTAAAAGCAATTGAAGAATATCATAAGTATTGATATTGAAGAATATCATTAGTACTAATGTCAGAATTTTTAGACTCAAGCTAAAAAATATCATTTTCCGAAACTTCCAAATTTATTTGTAATACAACAAAAATGAGAAAGCCACATGTTAATTTTTTATTGTTGAAATATATACTTGTACAATATTAAGAAAGATGATAAATGGGCTGAAGGAGAAAATAAATGAACTGTCTTCAAGCCAAGAAATTAGAAAAAGAACCAATTTTATTAGAAAATGTTTTGAATGAGATAGTGTAACAGACAGAAAAGTATTAGTAAACAGATTCAAAATTGTTTTGAGTTTTAAAAATACAAACAAACCTGATGAATGCACTTAAGTTCAATAAGAACTGTGTGTGGTCAATTTTGTAATAAAATATTCATTTACAAAATATTTTAAATAATATTAGGAAAATTTTAGTGGGGATAATAAAAGGTTTTAAGTAACTCATAGGTATTTTTAAAACCAAAGGTAAGTCTCTTCATGGAATCCTGCAAAAAAAGGAATACAGCAAAAAAGAAATTGTGTGACCTCTGAAATGACCTACTGACTCACTTTGAAGCCATTTAAACTCATTTGTCTTTACACTTTCCCCCTTTTGATCAAGATCTTTTTCCAGTTTCTTTTCTAAGTTAGTGATTGGTAGTAATACCTTGGGGTCAAGGAGGCTTATCCCCAGGAGTCATGTCCCTTGCTACAGGGGAAGGTAATGCTTTTATACACTGTGTTTTGGCTTAGAGAGAGGACATATTTGAGCAACAAGGAGGCTCTCTTGAGGTAATTCTTAGGCACCATATAATATTAGGTTAAGTTTCAATTTCAAAAGTAAAGGTTCATAAGTATAGTCATCAATATCAAGAGACCATCAATGGTCCATCCTCCTTCACTAGTCACTGCCCTTGTACTTACGGGTTTCTTGCTGTCCCATTAGATAATGTGGCAGTTTCTCAGGATGGGAATTCCAGATGTTACACTTATGGACTTCTCAGCAGGATCTCATTCACTGCCACAGTAAATGTTGCCTCAAATAGCAGAGCTCCTGACGATTCTGGAGACACCCAGACACTATACACAGGGCAGACAAATCAGTACTTGGCACCCTGCCAGTGGTCCTTAATTTGGAATTTATGCTCCCAAGTGTGAAAGGCTTGGTCTCATTTGTGGTTACCCTACAAATGACTCTTCTGCCCTTTTTCTTTGAATCTAGAGTTGGTACCAAAGTTGATAGGTGCACGTCCAAGAGACTTAAATCTTTGGGCTGTCCATGTGCCAGTTGGGGCCTGAATCTCAACAAATTTGCAACATCAACTCTTCAGATAATTGGACTCACCCAGGACAACAAACAAGGAGATGATGATGGACAATGACCATCCCAAGGACAGAAAGTGTCAGCAACTGCAACCAAGGTATTCACATCTATCTGCCCCCATGGGATCTAAGCCCCCTCTCATTAGAGGCAGAGTCTGCATCACCATCCTAGTATCCTCAGGTTGGGGAATGAATGATTGATTAGAATAGAGTTACTGTTACTCTGTTATAGATTTTGTGATTCTAGCAATGGAAGAATTTTTATCATTGATGTGGAGGCAGTGACCACCAGAGGCTTCTAGGGATGGGAGAGGGAAAAACAGGTGCAGTATGGGGACATTTGCTGGACTTGGAATTGTCATGAGGGATATTTTAATGACAGATACAGACCCTTATACACTTGTCATAACTTGCAAAATTGTGTGAAAGAGAATGTAAACTACAAAATAAAGTATAATCCATAATTAGTGGCAATGCTCCAAAATGTCTTCATCAATTATAACATATGTACCACACTAATGAAGGACATTGTTAATGTGGGAAAATGTGGGAGAGTTAGGGAGGGCAGGATATAGGAGTCACCAATATTATTTATGTACCATTTATGTAATCTAAATATCTTTAAAATAAAATAAAAAAGTATATTTAAAAATTGTGTGTATTAAAACATTAAAGTAAATCATTATTTTGTTCAAAAACCAAACAAATGGATAAATACTTTGAGACATCTGACATCTCAATGGAGATGAACATGTTAAGCAAAAAAAAGTTTCATGAAAGGACCAAAACAATGGATTCAACTACATGAAATCATGGAACACACTGGGAAAGTAATCATGATAAGTGTGATAGACAACCTTTCTTATAGAAATTGGTTTTAAAAATAAATATGTTTAGGCACAGCTTTATAAAAAAGATAAAATTAATGGAGTCATAATTCTTAGGAAAATATTAGACATATAAAATTTTATATTTCATAAGTCATCAAACAAATGCTGTACAATAAATATGAAATATTTTAATTGGCATAATATGAAAGATTTATCAGAGTTAGATTATAAAAAACATGTGTTAAGGTAAACATTTCAGTGTTCTTTATTCTTAGAATATATTCTAGTAAAAAAAACTATAGCCAAATTATGCATTCCAGGTATGGTTTCCAATTTAAAAAAATAAGAGTTCAAAAGGGAATTCAACGTAAATGCATACATAAGAGGGTGCAGTTAAATGAATTATGATGTATTGTTATGAAATATCAGGTGCATTGAAGTTATATGTTAGTAGATTCATGATGTGGAAAGTTGTTTTCAATATAATACTAAATGGAAAATGCAAGATATAATATGGCTCTGCATTATGATTTCAATTGTCTAAAAAGTCATATATACATACAACTGTAATCAAAGATCACACATTAAAGATTAATAATGCTTATCTGAATGACAGAATTAAGGGCAATCTATGTTTTATTCTTTTATCAATTTCCTTGTCCTATATTTTCAATAAAGTACATATTTTGCTTTTATAATCAGTAAAATAATTTAATAAAGAAAGTTTTACTATCTTATCTCAAGTCTGTCCCCATAATACCTTCAGTGAATGTCTTCTGAGTAGATTAGGGATGCAGGTCATTATTTAAAAAACAGTGATAGTAGACATTTCTTTAAGTATAACTTACCTGTAAATTGAATGTTGATGGAAAAATATGAGTGAAGTAGTGACTGAATTGCCATTTTCTGAATCTATTTGTCAAGAAGTTAATAAGCTCATTCCATGAAAAGTCATCTTCTTTGTAGAGAACACTTTACAGTTAGCAATAATTGACCCTTCAGGAACCAATGCTATACAAGTTCAACCACTTTTTACCTTAGCATTTAGTTTCCTTTATCCTAAGTCATGACTTAAAAATATTGTCAAGGTAGATTTCCAAGGTAAATTTTGATTTATGGAATAGGTTTATTGTGGCTTTATGTATTCACATCATCCGGTGAATGTAGGCTGCGAGAATTCCAGGAAAGATAAGAATTTCTTTATTCAGAGCATCCCCAATTTTGGCTTCAAAAGAAAATGATGAGTAGAAACCTAACCATTGAAGGACATCTTTTCCCAAGTGTTCTCACTGCACATTTGTCAGTCTTGATTTCTTGGTGACCAGATAATGTATATTATGAAACTGGTTTGAACTTTGATTTGACCTGATTTAAAGACCAGGACATTGTAAATTATTTTAAACCAAAATAATTAGGAAATGAAGGTACCATGAACCTAGCAACAAATCAAAATTCCCAGGGTTATCAGCTCTCTGATGTCAGCACTTTTAAGAATATTCTTTAAAATTTCTGAATTAAGATTGGCGATCACTCTTTGGTTCCTCAGAATCGAACTCAAACAGGTTGAAACTTTAAAAACAAATAATTTCAAACTCAAGAATCTCCAGAGTCTGTCCTTATTAACACATTCCTGTATGATTACAAATATATATTTAAACAAATATTGCACAGTCACAATGAGGATTTAAAAACACTCTGAACATTCAGTTCCCTAATGGATAGAATTAGCAGCTTTAGCCAAGATTATCCTATTGTCTCAGACACTGTTTCTGTGATGTGATTTATGAACTGGATGTGATGATAGAGGATGTGCTGATTCAGACCAACTCTGAACTGTTTAGGAGCTTTTGTTCTTCTTTCAAGAAAATACTTACTCCTCAGGCAAATGGGAGAAGCAGTAGCTGAAAAGAAAAGAGAGGTTGGAGATAACAGAACATCTCCAACTTTCTATCCTAACTTTTATCTCCAGCTGGTGTCCTGCTTAAGCACAATCTAGATATCTTTTTTTCTGGAATTTCTTGATGGCTACTGGGAACATGGAAATTTAAGCTGAAGTTTAGACTTAGCAGCAAGGACATCCTTAACATGAATGTGCCTAATGGATTATATGTAATGCATGAGGACAAGCCCAGGGATGTTGAATGAATATTTTGATATTCCAAAGAAACCACTTTGGAGTCCAGGAGGAGGAGACATGACTTTAACACTTACAGGACCCAGTGATGGCCAGCAGGGAAGTACCACACTGTCTCTCAGGTAATATGGGATTATAAATTCATTATTTCTGAGAGGAATGGGTTAGTGTAGGGAACAGCCTTGTATTTGAGAAGTTAAAGTTTAAAGGTTTACATAACTTCCTGTTTCTGGAACATGTTTACCACACTCTCAGGTCTGTGTCTAAGGATTAAGTTGCTGTCTAGTACAATCTGCTCCTTCCCT
>JAQZBX010084612.1:0-13238 GCA_029593785.1 Cabassous unicinctus | reverse complement strand
TGGGTCTTGATTGCCTATTTTTCCCCATGGGGCTTACTTACATTTTTTTGAACAGTTCATTGGATTAGGGAGATAAAACAAGTGACTAGACAGGGTAAGATAATGAGTATATCAAAGATTCTGACTAGCATAGTTATAACTTGAGACTAAGGCCTAGAATATAGTGAATCAAACCAACTGGTTCATGGGTTGGTGTCTATCCCAGAATTTTTGGCTAATTCTTTAGATAAGGCTGTGAGCCTTGGCAGGGCTTGGGTCACTGACTCATCTGGGGTGGTATTGTTTGGGATATAAGTGCAGCTTTCTCCTATCATTACACAGACTCCCCCTTTTTCTGCTAGCATAAGTCCAACCTTTGAACTGTGTGTTCTTCTAAACATCTTGCCATGCCCAACATTGGTTTCACACTTCTTTTCTTTAGACTCTGATCACAGATATTTGTCAGAGGAGCTCAGTGCCCTTTGATCCCCCAGGCCTCTACAAGAAGGATAGACTCCTTTCAGAGCACAGAAATCAAGCTCAATGACTTGGGAGATGGTTCTCTCAGTGACTGTTACACTCATGTAAGTGAGGGACTGTCTACACAAAAGGCTGAGTAAGAGTAGAAGTAAAGGGGAACTCATGTTGGCATGGGTTAAGGTTTAGAAGATCAGAAGGTCAGGTGTAAAGGGTTTTGCTTATCTGTTGTCACAATCTAGGAAAGAGGGGTTTCAGGTCCAGGTGTGGGAGTAGAGCTAAGTCCTTTGATGCGGGTGTAATGGACTAGCTTTTTCTGCAGTTCTAATAGCAGTGCCTTTGGTCAATAAAACTTGAAATGGACCCTCCCAGTTAGGAGATAGTTTATCTTCTTTCCAGGTGCAGATGAAGACCCAGTCTTCAGTCTGGAACTTGTGGACCAGGAACCTAAGAGGAGGAGTCTGGCCTATCAGGACTTTTTTCTGCAGGGAGGAAAGATTTAAAGCAAGAAAGTGCACATATTTTCTTTAAAATTTATCTTTGCTTTCTTATTGAAAAAAGAGATCCTATCTTAGCAGAATAAGGGTGTCTAAACAGGATTTTATGTGGGGGCAAACTTAGGTCTTCCCTACGTTTCACCCAAACTCTTAACAGTGAAAGTGGCAGACATTTGGTTCAAGGCAAGCCAGTTTCTAGCATCAGTTTGGTAAGCTGTCTTTTAAGCTCCTGGTTCATCTTTTCTACTTTTCCTGAGGAGGGTGGATGGATGCCAGGAAGTGTGGGAATCCCAGTTGATTTTTAAGACTCTGGAACAAGGGCTAACAGGGATACCTGGGTTAAGCATATTTATTAAATACTTCCAGGACTTTTAACATGCTCAATGTCCCTCTGTATATGGTCTAGAATAAAAAAGATATCACCATAGTCATCAGGCATGTATTTAGGACAGGATATAGGTACAGGACTTAATATTAATTAATGCACTACTCAATGCATAATTTTTTTTTTTATAAATCAATTTTCTTTGTTAAACAAGCTATGATTTTGCTCATATGTCAGTTCTCATGTCCTCATTCCACAAACATGTACTCACCCTACACCCTTGTGCTCATCCCACATCAATGGGCACATCCACCAACTAATGTGAAATGCATGTTTAGCAAGTGTTGTGTACTGTATTTGAACCAAGAAATGTGATACTTCTGCAAAAGAAAAAGGTGGGAACGAATGTAGTTCGCACCAGCAAATTCAAAGTTGGTGAGCTCCCAAACAACCCTTTGGAAAGGAACTATGCTGTCTTTCTATATTTGATGCTGTTTGTGTCATACATTTATCTTCTCAACCTTTTACAATTTCTGAGCCTTCCCTGACCAACTCTCAACTTTCAGCTCCTGGATCTCATTGCCTTGTTCTTGGACAAGAGCCCTTTTTGCCACAAGAATATTAATGCTTGAGTTCAGGGAAGTAATATCCCCAACACTCTGTTTCAAATTGTTAGACAGTCCATAGGGCTTTAGTGATTCATTAAAAGTTTAGCTGAAATCATGTCTGCTTGTATGGAAGAACTGTGTTCCTTCACGCTCTTCCCAGACAGTCCATTTCTAACACCTCATCTCTTATAGGAAGCACTGATTTTTTCAAAATTTCAAATTATTTGGTTACTCCATGAACTCACTCCTCAGACAGGTTCAATAAATATGATTTTGTAGATTTATTGATCTTTTCATACTATGGTGGGATTGATGTCGTTTCTAACTTTCTACATTCTTATTCTTTCAATGAATTTAAAATTATTTCAGAAGAGAGAGAGAAACAGAAAGAGAAAGAAATAGAGGGAAAGAGAGCAGCAGAGAGGTTTAGATGTGGAATGAGAGAGATACTAAGAGAATGAGAAAAAGAAAATTTGAATAATAGTTGACTCAAAGTTGGTCTTTTTGCATTTCTTCTGTTTGTACTTTGTTGTCCTTGGATATTGATATTTATATCTTTGATAAGGGTTGGGTAGTTTTTACTCATTATTTCCTCAAATAGTCTTTTTGCTCCTTTTCCATTCACTTCTCCTTCTGGGATACCTATAACGTGTATGGTTGGGCATTTCACATGGTCATTCAATTGCCTGAGACACTGTGCCATTTTTTCTGTTCTTTTCTCTTTCTCTTCTCCTGTCTTTTGAAAGTTAGTTTGTCTGTCCCCAATATCACTAAATCTGTCTTTGATAAAATCAAATATGCTGTTAGGTGTCTCTAATGTAATTTTTTGCAGGTGTATTCCTGTTTTTTATTTAATATATATTTTTAATTTTTAAAGATAGATTACATAAATGTTACACAAAAAATACAGGGATTCCCATATGCCCCACTCTCCACACCTTCCACACCCTCCCATATATACATCCTTCATTAGTGTCATGCATTCATTGCAATTGATAAACACGTCCTGGGGCTTTGACCCATACTTCACATTGTAGTCTACACTCTCTCCCACACAGTTCTGCATGTTATGTGGTGATATGAAATGGCCTATATCTGTCATTTCAGTGTCATTCAGAACGATTCTTAAGTTCCAAAAAAGCCCTTATATTATAAATGTTTTTCCCTCTCCCTGACCCCAGAGTCTCCAGTGGTTATTGGCTCCACATCAGTGTTGTAATTTCTTCCATTGTTAGAATCACAATATGTCTATAGTAGAATACCAGTAAGTCCTATAGATATATAATGATTCTAATGTATTTTTTTTGCATAATGAAAAGAAAAATTTATTTCATTCTTAGAGATTATTATGTCCAAAAGTTCAAGTTCAAATATAATAATTAGATTTTGTTAGAATTTATTTGCATTTTATCAGAATAACTATTTTCCTTTATAAATGTTTGTTGCCATACTATCTCTTTCTTTTTTTTTTCTTTTTTTTTTATTGTTGGTAAAAATCAAAATTTTTCACACTACATACCAATATTTGTAAAATGATATATAAATACATATGCATATATGTGCATTTGCTTACATAAATGTTATTTTATATATATATATATATATTTTTTTAAAGGTGCTTAGATTACCTAATTACTACTCAGAAATTACAGGGTTTCCCATGTTCCCCACCTCCCACACCTCCCACACCTCCCACAACATCCCACACCAACATCCTTCATCAGTGTGGCACATCCCCCACAATGGATATACACATCCTGGGGCCTTGCCCCCAAGCATAGACAATGCGTGACATCCCTTGCTATCAGGGAAATGCAAATCAAAACTACAATGAGATACCATCTTACACCCATCAAAATGGCAGCTATTAAAAAAACAGCAGACTCTAAGTGTTGGAGAGGATGTGGAGGAATAGGAACCCTCATCCACTACTGGTGGGATTGTGGAATGGTCCAGCCACTGTGGAGGACAGTTTGGCAGTTCCTCAGAAAACTAACAATAGATCTTCCATATGATCCAGCGATTCCACTGCTGGGTATATACCCAGAAGAACTGAAAGCAAAGACACGAACAGATATATGCACACCAATGTTCATAGCAACATTGTTCACTTTTGCCAAAAGTTGGAATCAGCCCCGGTGCCCATCAACAGATGAATGGATAAGCAAAATGTGGTACATACATACAATGGAATATTACTCAGCTGTAAGAAGGAATAAAGTGCTAACACAGGGAATAACGTGGATGAATCTTGAAGACCTTATGTTGAGTGAAGCAAGCCAGGCATTGAAGGATGAACAGTATATGACCTCACTGATTTGAACTGAGGAAAGAGAGCATTCTCTGAGAACCATTGTCTGAAATATAGGTTAACAAGGGAGAGAAAGAGAAGAGTAGGCTGTGAGCCATCACCCATATGGACATAATCTGTGGTAAGGGGATAGAGTATAGCTGCATATTGAAGGATAGGACAGATGGGTAGTGATATTACTGGTTTTGGTGATGCAGGGTTGACAGGTGGGTAGCTTAGGAAGGGCAGGTTGGAATACCCAGGGCATGTAACTATGAATCTTGTCATCCCATGAGCCAAGACAGGGGAGAGTCATATGCCCCAAGGGGTGGGGAGGAAGGAACAGAAAAGACCAAATGGGGTATTTAGTGGTCATGGGAAATATTCTTCATTACCTTACAGTAATGGACACAGGACATGGTAAATATCATCAAAAATTATTAAACTGTACAGTCTAAATTGTAAACTATACTGTAAACCATCAACAATGTTTGTTGCTATACTTTACTATCTGTATAACAGTTATAACAATGCTAACATCCATTTTAAAAAAAGGGTTTTAATATGGGGTGGGGAAGGGAAAGGGAGGTTGGGTATGTGGGAGTCTTTAGTATTCCATGTGTGACTCTGCTGTGACCTAAAACTTCTTTGAAAATTAAATGAAAAATTGGGAGACACTGGGGAATGAGAGGGGGAAGGTGTCATGGTAAACTTGACATCTGATAATGCAGTGATAAAAGGAAAAAAAGAATAATTTTTTTTTCAAAAAGTATTTTTTTTGTTTTATTTCCCATTTTTTTGAATGTCCCAATCCACTAATTATATTTTATTTTTAGTTTAGTTTCTTTTTTTTCTTCTGAGCTTCCTTGTACTTATCTCTTGCATTTAAGCTTATCATTATTATTTCTTTTTACTATTAATTGTATTTCATTATTATATGGGCTTCATGTTCAAGGAAGTTTTGGATCACAGAAGTGTTACAATGGGGGCTGCAGAAGTTCGTTTGTGGGAGGTGTCTGGGATGGGGGATTCATGCGAGTAAGTTCATCTGAATATACATGAACGATATATAAAATTGTTCAAATGATCAACGGTTGGGGCATGGTCAGAGAGGGTAGACAATCACTCAATAAATGAGGGAAACTGAATTCCCAGCCTGGATAACACTGCCACATTCTCCAAGGGAGCAGCAGCAGTCCCCTGAGTGCAGAGGCAGTGTCTGGCAAAAGAGGATGGCCTACTGATGGGTTCTTGTTATTGAGGACTGACCTTATGAGTCTTTGCTCTTGTAATTGAAACTTAGCCACTGTTATGGGGTGCCTAAGGGTTACCACCTGAGAGCCTCCTTGTTGCTCAAATGTGTCCTCTCTCTAAGCCAAATTCAGCATATGAATGCATTACCTTCCCCCCAATGTGGGACATGACTCCTGGGGATAAGCCTCCCTAGCAACGAGGGATTAATACCAAGTGCCAACTGGCAACATGATTGGAAAAAGACCTTGAATAAAAGGGGGAAAGAGTAAAGAGAAATGAGTTCATGTGGCTAAGAGACTTCAAAGAGAGTCGGGAGGTCATCCCAGAGGTAATGCTTATGCACACCTCAGTAGGATCTCATAGAACACCAAAGTGGATATCACCCCACACAGAGGGGCTCCTGAGGGCTCTGGAGACACCCAGGGCCTATATAAATGGGGATAGCCCCAGAGATTGATGCCTTATTAGTGGGCTCCTCTTTGGAATCTGTGCTCCTGAGAGTGACAGAGTCGGACTCAAATAAGTCCTCCCTGCACATGGTCCATCAGTCCCTTCTATTCAAACCTATATGTGATGCTGGAGTTTTTAGGTGTACTTCCAGAGACTGAAGCCTCTGGCCTACCTATGTGCCAGCTGTGCCTGCAATCTCGGTGCAGCTGCAACTCCTACCCTACAGCTCAATGGACTCATACAAGTCACCTGGCGAGGAGACGACTATGGGCAATAGCCATCCCAGGGAATGGAGAGGGCCTGCAGCTGCAGGCAAGATAATCCAACCCACAGTATTGAGGATATAAATCCTCTTTCGCTTGGAGGTGGAGTGGACATCACCATCCCAAATTCCCCAGGATTGGGGGAGGAGATATGGACTAGAATGGACTTGGTGGTGTTCTGTCATATATTGTGATTTAAGCAATGGAAGAAATTGTAACAGTGAGGTGGAGACGGTGGCCACTGGACATTTTCGGGGTAGGGAGGGGAGGGGCAGTTGAAATGCAAGGGCTTTTTGGGAATTGGGGGTTGTCATGAGTGGTGTTGCGGCGACAGATGTAGGCCATTTTGCATCAGCATATACCACGCAGAACTGTGTGGGAGAGAGGGTGGTCTATGATATGAAATGTGGTCTAATGTGTTTTTAACCTCATTCATTGTGTCTTTCATTCCCATAAGCTCTGTTATTTTTCTTTGCAGGCTTTTAAATTGTTCTTTATGCTCACTCCATGTTTTCTTAATATCCTTTATCTCTTTAGTCACATTTCCCTTCAATTCTTTGAATTGATTTAGAAAATTTGTGTGATGATCATTGATTAGTCTTCAGAATATTTATTTTTTCATTTAGTTTGAATATCTCTTCCTTTTTTCTAGTATGACTAGTAATTTTTTGTGATATCTAAGCATCTGAATATATTGGTAAATTTATTCTGACAGTCAATTTCTCTTTCTTGCCTAGTGTTTTTTTTCCATAGCTCTTTGATTTTTGCTTCAACTTATTTTGAGTCTTTAAAATCATGCATCTTAAGTTATCAAAATTGGTCCTGCGACTCACTAATAGGGCACAGATTTACTCCCATGGAGTTCAGCTTAAGAGAAAACTTAAAGATGTTTTTCTCCTTGCAGATTTGTGGCCATAGAATAGGTCACCATCGTTGGTGAACATTACCAGGGAAGTGTTTTCTCTACCTTTGTTTGCTTGTGTTTCTGGCCTAGGCTGAAGCGAGATTCAAAGCAGGCTCTGCTGGCCAAATTCACTGAGGAGAAACCACTATCCACTTTCTGATACACCCACCCTTCCATCCATTTCCCAGAGAGTAAGACATTTGTTCCCCTCTCAGACAGCTACAGTTAGCCAGGGTTTTTGTTTTTTTTTTTAATCTTTTTAAAATATATATTTTTATTGAAGTATATCATTCATACATGAACATGCATAAACAATAAGTGTATAGTAAAGATTGTGAACATACAAAATAAACATGAAAACATCATACAGGGGTCAGGGGTTTTATTCAGACTTAACTTCTGAAGGTGAGTTATGGAACCCTACCCAGCTGCCATGGGTTTTTATTATCTCATGTATGTTGTTTAGGGTTATTTGTCCTTCCTCCCTCAGCCTCCTGGAGGCTGCCCAGCACTTTTCTGGTCTTCTGACCCCTAAAGCAGATCACTTGGATAGATTTTGGCCCTTTTTTATGCTGTTTTTGTGAGACAATTGAGTCCTGCCTGCCTACTCCAATGCCATAAATTATTATTATTGTTTTTTATTCATTCTATTTTGAATAACAAAATATACCAGGGAATTAACTATGATTTTTTTATTTGAACAACTTTATTTGCATCCTGTGTAATCCATCCAAAATGTACAATCAATGGCTCTCAGTATAATCACAGAGATATTCATTCATTACTGTAATCTTTTTTAGAACATATCCATTGCTCCAAAAAGAAAAATCACATAACCCTTATACCCTCTTATTATTGACCCTTGGCATTGGTATAGTACTTTTGTTACAATGATGAAAAAACATTACATTACTGTTAACTATAGCCATAGGTTGCATTAATTGTGACTCCTTTTATTCTTCTAAACACAATATCTGCCATTCTTTTGAATTTCATCTTAAATACTAAGAGTCAGAAGAGGCAACAGACCATGTATACACTTCATCATCCATTTATCTTCCTTATCCTCAAAATTCTCTTCAGCTATCATGATCAAAGGATGACAGGCACAGGAGATTCAATTCCTGCCCTAAATGCCTCTGGGAATGAAGAGATCTGATTGAGGGTGGCCAGTTATTCTACCCAAATCTGTCCATCATTTCAAACTTTCCAAATAATCTGGAAATGAACCTTAATAATAATCACTTTTAATAATTTATCTGAAGGAATCTTGAATAACCAAGGGTTCATAAATGCTGCCCTCAAATATCTGAAGGGATGTACAAAATAAGAAGCAACAAACTTTCTTAGTTTGAGAAGTTCATTCACTTTGTGCTTGCTTTACTGTTTTCTTGAAGGGATCTTTTGATGAACAGACATTCTAAATTTGGTGATGTCCAATTTATCAATTTTTCCTATGATGATTAGGACATTTTATATTTTTAGAAGTAACTTTCACTATTTCCAGGGAACAAAACTACTACTATAATTTTGCCAAAAGAGAAATTTCATAAGTTCTAAACAAATTTGGAGTCATACTCTAAGTATTAGTTTGCATTTACTGCAATACAGGTTACCACATACTTGGAGGCAGAAAACAACACCCATTTATTATGTTTCAGTTCTGGACATGAGAAGTCCAGGCATGGTGAGGTCAAGTTCAACTTCAGTATTTCACATCCTTAAATCAAGGTCTTGCCTGAGCTGCATTCCCATGTGGAGCTCAAGATCCTCTTCCAGAATCTTTCTGGTTATTGGTAGAATTCATTTTCTCTTCTTGTAGGACTGAAGTCACAATTATCTTTCTGGCTGTTGGCTGAGGCTGACTCTCAGGTCCTAGGGGTTACAATGAGGTTTTAAACACGTGAACCTTGCACAGCATGATGTCTTAGTGTTTCAAAGCCAGCAGCAGTTGTCCTTGTGCTCACAAAATCTTTCTTCAGAAAAGGCCAAGTTTCTGTTAATGGATCACCTAGGAAATGAATTCCACCCAAGGTAATCCCATTTTGATTAACTAAAAGCCACAGATTTGAGACAGTTCCATCAGTGGTATCCCTTCATCTTTGCTATATAACTTAATGCAAACATAGCAGCACAATCCATACCCAAGGGAAGGTCTCATACACCAAAGAATTTGGAGGCCTTTTGGGTATTTTGCGTATAGCACCATTTAATTATTTGGAAGTTTCAATATTATTAAATTCAATTCTTTCTAAATTAATCCACAGGTGTGATGAAATTCAAATAAAACTCTGTAGTCACTCTTTGGTAGCTATTGGCAAGCCATTTTTTTAAAATAAGAAATGAGTAGGAACCAGTTATTCTAGCAATGGAAGAAATTTTATCATTGATGTGGCAGCAGTGGCCACTAGAGGTTCTGAGGGGAGGGAGAAGAAAAAATATCTCTAATATGGAGGCATTTTAGGGACATTGGAATTTTCCTGCATGATGTTGCAATGATGTACACAGGCCATTATATATTTTGTCATAACTTACAAAAATGTGCAGGGCAGAGTGTAAATTGCAATGTAAACTATAATTCCTGGTTAGTGGCAATGCTTCAATATGTGTTCATCAATTGTAATAAATGTTCCACACTAATGAAGGATGTTGTTAATGTGAGAAAGTGTGGGAGGGGGAGGGAGGGGGGCATATGGGAATCCCCTATAATTTTTATGTAACATTTATGTAATCTAAAGTTACTTTAAAATAAGTAAATAAACAAACAAATAAAATTTATAAAAAGGAACAAAGTTTGAATTCTTATACTACCTGATTTCAAGTTTTACTGTAAAGCTGCCATAATCAAAATATCACCATATTCAAGTAATGATAGACATATGCTTTAATGCAACAGAATGCAGAGTCCATAAATAGAACAATACGTAGAGGTTTAATAGATGTTCAACAAAGATGTCAAGGCAATTCAATGAGGAAACCAAGTCTGTACAAGTGGTTCTGGAAATAGGTATTTTTTGAGAATATAAATAACCCTTGACAGGCGAATTACCCATACTCAAAAATCAATAGAAATAGATCACAAATGGTATGTAAATGTGATATTCCGAAATCTTCAGTTCTTATGGTGTCCCAAGCTTTTTCTGTTCTGCCCCAGGGGAGCCATTCCTCACATCCATCTGTTTTGGAGGCATCAGACCTTAAGAATTTTTCAGGCCAATTTGTAATTCCATGTTCTCAGCTGCCTGTTGTTCAAAAATATCATAATTTTTTAGGTTATTTGGCATTTTCTTGTTAGCATTAAAGTAATGGAATTTCCAAGTTTTGACATTCTAAGCAGAAACTGGAATCTGAAATTTACTTTTAAAAAGCAGAGAAAACAAACACAAATTAAAACTGATATGCATTTGTGTGTATATGTGTGTGTGTTTCTATGTGCTCATGTATGTGTTTCAATGAATATTTTTTCAATGACCAGTAGTAGGAGTAGTATAAATTACCTCTCACTCTCCAAATCTATTTGATTTCTGAATTTTGGGAACAATTTCTGTAAAGTCACATTCTTCCATTCATTCACACAATATGTATGTATTCAGCCCGTTATATGTCAGACACTAACTAAACACATGTGTCAGGTAAAAAGTATGTAGTCCATTCCTATATCTCTCAAGGCACTAATAGTCTATCAGGGAAAAAAGACATGGAATTTAGTAAAAACAACATACATTCACAATCCCTACCATGCAAATTCAGTGCAGGGAAGAAGTTGTCATCTTCCTGTCAAGATGTTAAGAATAAGGTCCAAAAGGAGGTGATTCCAGGCTCTCCTGAAGGGAGATTGGTATATTCCAAAAGGAAAGGGAGTAAAAGAACTGCAAACAGAGCAGGGGAGAGACCCAAAATTTAAGAAAACAGGAGTATAAATGTGCTGTGTATGGAAAATACGGTGTGCTGATAAAGGTCCAAGTCAAGCTCAATATCTTAGACATCAATATGCTGAGGGCAAAATTCTGTGAAAGGGGAAAATGGCAGATCAGTTATGGAGAATTCAGCTTATGTTTGAAGATATAGTATGTTGCCTCCATTCTCCATTGGATAATAATTGATATTTTAAATCATTGAATTTGATGATCACTTTTGTAATATGTAAAGATCTCTCAAAGTCAATGTGGATATTGGTTAGAAGGGTACCAGCCTTCAATTGCTAGGGAAGATGATAAAGAATTTAAATAAGATGGTGGAAATCTGACATGGAGATCCAGAAATTGTGGTGAAATGGAAAGGTAGAAAACTGTGATGAAGAAATTTTAGACCCTCATTTCATCGTTATTGGTAATTATTCATTAACTGATAGAAACTGTGATAAGCTTCTAACACATATTTAAAGTCTATAAACCTTCTTAGAAGGATGCATATTGATATCCCTAGGGTATAGGTGAAGATAAGTAGATTTAGAATAATTCAGTTCCTGTCCAAAATTAAATAGTGACTATGTGTTATTCTGAGATTCCAATCCAGGATTGTTGTTGAGGTTTGGAGCTATGTACTCCAGAAAAACATGTCCTGAAATTTAATTTCTGTGGGTGTGCACCCATTTTAAGTAGGTCCTTTAGATGAGGATACTTCAGATATGTGTAGTCCAACTCTATCAAGATGAGTCTTATTCTTATTGCTGGGGTCCTTTAGAAAGAAAATGAAATTCAGACAGAGAGAAAGCCACAGAAGGAGCAGCCAGAAGCT
Source organism: Cabassous unicinctus (assembly GCA_029593785.1). Classification (NCBI taxonomy): domain Eukaryota; kingdom Metazoa; phylum Chordata; class Mammalia; order Cingulata; family Chlamyphoridae; genus Cabassous; species Cabassous unicinctus. The sequence goes on along the minus strand of JAQZBX010084612.1, from coordinate 1,454 downwards.
GAAAGTCAACAGAATCTGAATGAGAAGGAAGAGCCCAAGAGAAGTAGCCATGTGCAAGAACAAAGGCCACCAGCAGCTAGCCCCAGAATACCACAGTCTTCTGGGGGAAAGCATTACCTTTATGATGCCTTCATTTGGATTTCTCCAAGCCTCAAAACCATGAGTCAATAAATCCCAATTATTTGAGGCAGCCCATTGCATGATATTTGATTAAGGAGCAAGGAAACAATTTCTGATTCCAAAAGTTTTTCATTTAATATTAGTAAAATACTTAGTAAAAAGTATTCTGCTTCTTCACATATTCCAGGTTTGTTTTACTTTGTGCATTTTCTATTGTAAATTGCTCTTTTATGACTTCTTTTCTCTCATTTACTCTTAGGATTTTCATTCTATAAAGTGCCTTGAGTCTGAAAAATGATATCATTGCATTTTTCTTTTGAATAAATTGGTTTTCTGGGCATCAAGGGAATACAGCCATTCTTGTCATACCACCAGAAAGAAGATTTTTCTTCATCACTGTCCTCTCAGGGAAGACTTGAGTTTATATTTTTTTCTCCTCAGAAGTACATTTAATTCATTCCTCTGTCTCTCTGATTATTGGGCAATTATTTATTTTCTTTTCTAATGCAGTTCAGAAAAAGGTCATGCCAAAATAAGCCCTAGTTTACATGTCCACGGAAGTCTTCCCAATTGGGCTAGCTGCGTACCATTTCTAAATATTTTGGAAAGATAATCTGATGCTGTCAGCTTGATGTGTATTCATTCTTTGCTTAATTAATGTAGATGGAAGATGACACATCCCCAAGTGGCCATGGTCTGCTGTGTGTGTGTGTATGTTTGCGTGTGTGACTGAGTGACTGAAGGGGTGTACATAGTCCTGTAGCAGGGATAACTGTCTTCATATATCCTATGTTTTCTGTGACCTTAACCAAGCGGTCCAAAATGCCTGGGTGATATCACCATCAATGACACAGTGATGCATTTTTTCAAGTGTGATGCAGGGTGCAAGGCCCCTCATTTTTATACTTTCTCTTATTCTAAGACTATTTCATATGTATGAGTGTATTAGTCAGTCAAAGGGGTGCTAATGTGAAATACCAAAAAAGGGTTGGTCTTTATAAAGGGTATTTATTTGGGGTAGAAGCCCACAGTTACCGAGCAATAAAGCGTTAAGTTTCTTCTCTCACCACAGTCCATTGCCACGTGTTAGAGCAAGGCAGCTGCTGGTGTTTGCCAGGGTTCAGGCTTCTGGGGTTCCTCTCTTCCCGGGGCTGCGTTTCTCTCCGGGCTTAGCTCCTGTTTCCTCCACAAGGTCAACTATAGATGATCAGGCAAACGGCTTGCTTCTCTTCTCCTGGGGCCTTCTTTCCAACATCAAAACTGCTTCACAAAAGACTGCTTTTCAAAACCTGCTCCATCTGTCCTTTGCCTTGCCTTTTATATTCAATTCCCCA
>JAQZBX010084611.1:0-13236 GCA_029593785.1 Cabassous unicinctus | reverse complement strand
GAGATGGTTTTTTGAAATTGTGGGGCTTCACTAAATATGGGTTTTCAGTTTGTACTTTAGGAGAAAAGGATTGTTGGACATGGATTGAAGTAGAAATAAGCACGGAAGAAACAACCTACCCAAGCAATTCTAGAGTTGACAGGTGTGACAGCAATAGAAATGCTTTCCAGAGCAGAAAAATTCTTGAGCACTCCAATCAAAGCACAGTCTCAGACCTTCAGCATCCTCTTCTACAGTCATTAATGTCTTTATTGACACCTGTTTTGAGCGTCAGATAAAGTCAAGATGACTTAGATCTAAAATGAGAGACTCCTGTAAATTCAGACTTCAAATAATCCTTTCTGTAATCCTGTAACATCATTAACAGGTGATAAAAATCAGATGCAAAAGTTAGAGAAAAAAAAGATTTTCAGTTTCATTTTTTATACAAAGTTTTAGTTTTCCGAAATTGAGATAATTTTAGACATAAGCAAATATGCAATTCATAGTAATTACATATAGTTTATGGGTAAATGTACAAACACATTATTTGCCTTTCATTAATATAAATGTAGCCCAGGAGAGTCAACAATAATCAAATATAACAACAGAAAGTCAAATAAATTAGCCTGTCTTCAGTAATAATGAGCATTCTTAGAAGTTTTCCACAAGCTCGGCTTCAGTCATCTGAGTTAGTCTTCTGTTTCCATAAAAAGTGGCACCTGCTTGTAACTGAGTCATCGTTTGAGCCCACTTCCTGCCCATGGCTGTCTGGGTACCAAAGGCCTCCTTTTAATTGGAATGACCTTTGTTACATTTAGTTAATGCTGGCGAAACACCTTTAAAAATATTGCGGGATTTCTCTGTTTCTAATTGCACAGGACTCAAGTTATGCCATTAGAGAAAAGAAACACTCAAATTTATTCTGCGACAACCTCTTCCTTTCCTTGGAGGGAAAATCAAGATGATGTGGACAAAGCCTTATCAATTCTTAAATGAGATTTTTATCTATTTAAAAGACTGTGGAATCACAACCTAAGATTTAATAAATGTTAGTAGGCACACTCTTAAATCTCTCTGAGATTTCAACAGAGTATAAAACCAGACACATGACAGTTTTCCCCCACGGAGCCTAGTTTACTGGAAGTGCCAGATGCCATTCATTTCTTGTTTTAAATAATGAATTTTCCTAGGAGAAGTGGTGGAGAGAGAAGAATTTCATATTTCTATTTTGTAAAATCCTGAATCCTTTATAATAACTCTCAATTCTTCTTGAAAAAAATTTGAACATTTCTTCCTTCAGTTCTCTGTTCTTGTTCTATTATAGACAATATGAGAAGTCAGTTGGAAACCACAATATTTTGCCAGGAAATCTCCTTACCTCCATCTGACATAACTGGATCTCATTTCTAGTTTCTATGTTAACTGTGGGCAAAACTTTACTAACTATTCTGCCAGTATAAGCCATGGGTGCACTTTATTCACTTACCTTTCTTCCCTAACCATTACTCACTAACCATATACTTAATACTCTTCCATCCTTGTCCTAAACCCTGATTCCAAAGCCCAGGCAAGGAATTTGTTTTTTGTTAGAACATCACCCCACTCCAGTATAAAATTTTCTTTTGGATATCTGTACTATTACAGTATGCTACTCCAAAGCACTTAAAAGAACATTGAATTTTATCACAGTCACATTTTATGTCAGTAATTTGAGCAAGTCATAGCTAGTCAATGCTTCAATCCCACCTGATATCAAGTGGAGTCACTCAGTTGTGCTCAGACTATGACTTCTCTTCTCTAGAGGCCACACTGATTTTATACACATGGCTGAAGCCTTGGTGGGGCTGTTCAGAAGGTTGGGTTCAGCAGATGGCCTTTCCTACTCATGCTGTCTCAGAAACTCTCCATGTGGCCTCTCTAGCATAGCAGATGATTATCTTAAACGGCGCTTCAGGCTTTCATGAAAACAGCTTAGAAGTTGTCGGGTCTCTTAAAAGCTAGTTTTACTCCTACCATAAATTACTGTTTAAAACATTTCTATGCAAACCCCAATTTAAGGAAAGAGGAAATGGAAGCCAAATTTCAATGGGTGTAGTTTCAAAGAATTTGGGTCGTTAAATTACCACTTGGTCCAAATTAGGGATCAGTATGGAAATTCAGAAGAGAATATAAACTAAAATCAGTAAAGTAATAAAAAAATTCTAAACATGTAAAATACAATTATTGAAATAAAAAGCTGAAGGCTTGTGCTTAAAAATATAATGTAAATGTCAAAAAAAGATTAAGTGGAATGTAAGACAAAAATTCTATCTAACAATTTAAGAGGAACAACTAATAGATTATTTTATCTAAAAACCAACAGAACATCAGTAATTTGTTGGATAATATCAAACTGTCAAAGTCCATGTAACTGAAATTGCAAAAGGAGAAAAGAAAGATAAGGTGACAGGAAAAAAACTTAAAAGAGATCATGTTCAAATATTTCACAAATAAAATGAAAAACATTGACACAGAGTTATAAGCTAGATATATAAAATCAAACCACCGTCATTTAGTTAAAAATAAAGAGGCAGAAAATACAGACCCAATATATGTGAAGGTTATGAACGATGGGTGAGTTCTCATTGACACCAGTGGAAGACAGGAGACAATAGAATGGTATCTTGAAAGGGCTGAAATTTAAACAAATGATAATTAAAATAAATAAAACTGTTATCCCAAAAATCTTCACTAAGCAAAATTATTTTTCAAAACAAGTGTGAAATGAAGACACTTTCAGAGAGTTGAGAATTCATCAGCTGCAGATCATTATTTAAAATAATGCTAAAGGATGTTCTTCAAGATGCAGGAAATTGATACAGAGAAACAAAGTTCTAAACAAAGGTATGAAAATGGTAAATATGTGTGTAAATATCAAATATACTGTTTCATTTTTTCTCTTAATCCCCTTAATGTACAGCTGATTGTTTCAATTATGAAGGAAAAAATATAAAATTGTAAAATGGGGTTACATCATAGGCAGAAGTTAAAAGTACAATAAATATCATAATAACAAGGGGAGATATAGAAGTATGCAGTTGAAAGGATTTTACATTTGAAATGTGGGAAATGATTTAAATTTAATTTTAATAATAAGTCTAACATAGAATTTGATAGGTTAATGAGGCATTTTCTTAACCTAAGAGCGATTATTAACAGATAATAGTAAAATGTAGAGATACAAAATCAGTAGAGGAAATAAAAACAAATTTTAAAAAATCAATTCTAGAAATAAAAGCCACAGGAAGGTAAATATAAACTAAGGAGTGAAGAGAAGGGAAAATGTAAAAGAAACAGTAAAATATTAATATTAATTAATATTAATTAATATTAAAGTAATTTAAGCGTAACTATAGAAATAATTACATTGTATAAAAATGCACTAAAACACTTCTTTTAAAAGGCACGTCTTGTCAGATGATATAAATGTAGGATAATCTAAGGATACTAAACTACAAAACCAATAAGACACATAAAGCCTCACATGATATGAAAGTAAATGGATAAAAATGTTTCAAGTTAATCATAATCATAAGAAAGTAGGAATGGATGCTTCAAACACAGAAAATAAACTTTAAGGAAAGAAAATTTTTTTGTCAGATATAAATTAGGGCATTTCATAATAATAAAAGTCCAATTCATCAGGGAACAGAGCTATCAGAAATCTGTATGCACTCAATTAGAGATGCATTAAGTGGAGCAATATAATGAAGGTTTAGATCACAGAAGGGTTACAAGGTGTGCTGCAGAGGATCATTGGTGGGGGGTGTCTGGGATGGGAGATTCATGGAAATAAGTCCATGTGAATATACATGAAAGATATATAAAATTGTTCAAATGATCAAGGGATGGGGCATGGTCATGGTGGCTTGACAATTACTCAATAAATGAGGGAATCTGAATTCCCAGCCTGGAGAGCTCTGCCACATTCCCCAAGGGAGAAGCAACAGTCCCATGAGTGCAGAGGCTGTGTCTGGCAAAAGAGGATGGCCCACTGATGGGTTCTTGTTATTGAGGACTAGCCTTATGAATATTTGCTCTTATAATTGAAACTTAGCCTATTGTTAGGGCTTGCCTAAGGGTTGCCACCTGAGAGCCTCCTCGTTGCTCAAATGTGGCCTCTCTCTAAGCCAAACTGAGCATATAAATGCATTACTTCCCCCGAAAGTGGGACATGACTCCCGGGGTGGAGCATCCCTGGCAACGAGGGATTAATACCAAGTGTCAACTGGCAACACGATTAGAAAAAGGCCTTGAATAAAAGGGGGGAAAGGTAAAGAGAAATGAGTTCACGTGGCTAAGAGAATTCAGAGAGAGTCAGGAGGTCATCCCAGAGGTAATGCTTAAGCACACCTCAGCAGGATCTCATAGAACACCAAAGTGGATGTCACCCCACACAGAGGGACCCCTGAGGGCTCTGGAGACACCCAGGTCCTATATAAGTGGGGATAGCCCCAGAGATTGATGCCTAATTAGTGGGCTGTTCATTGGAATCTGTGCTCCTGAGAGTGACAAAGTTGGACTCAAATAAGTCCTCCCTGCACATGGTCCATCAGTCACTTCTATTCAAACCTATATGTGATGCTAGAGTTTTTAGGTGTACTTCCGAGACTGGGGCCTCTGGCCTACCTATGTGCCAGCTGTGCCTGGAATCTTGGTGGAGCTGCAACTCCTACCCTACAGCTCAATGGACTCATTCAAGTCACCTGGTGAGGAGACGACGATGGGCAACGGCCATCCCAGGGAATGGATAGGGCCTACAGTTGCAAGCAGGATATTCCCATCCACCGTATCCATGGCATAAAAGCCCTCTCTCATTTGGAGGTGGAGTGGACATCACTATCCCAGTCCCCTCAGGATTGGGGGAGGAGCTATGGACTAGAGTGAATTTGGTGGTGTTCTGTTGTGGACATATTGTGATTCAAGCAATCGAAGAAATTGTAACAGTGAGTTGGAGCCAGTGGCCACTGGATGTTTTTGGGGCAGGGAGAGAAGGGGCAGTTGAAATACAGGGGCTTATTTGGGACTTGGGGTTGTCCTGAGTGGTGTTGTGGTGACGTATGTAGGCCATTTTGCATCAGCATATACCATGCAGAACTGTGTGGGAGAGAGTTTGGTCTATAATGCGAACTGTGGTCTATGCTCGGTGGCAAGGCCCAAGGATGTGTATATCCATCGTGGGTGTTGTGCCACACTGATGAAGGATGGTGGTGTGGGATGTTGTGGGAGGTGTGGGATGTAGGGAACATGGGAATCCCTTTAATTTCTGAGTAATATTTAGGTAATCTAAGCACCTTTAAAAATATATATATAAATATATATATATATATATAAAATAACATTTATGAAAGCAAATGCACATATATGTATATGTATTTATATATCATTTTACAAATATTGGTATGCATTGTGAAAACTTAGATTTTTACCCACAATAAAAAAAAAAAGAAAGAAAAAGAAATGCAAAGCCAACAAAGTTTTTGCAAAGTTTGTATGAGCAGAAGCAATGCATGAAAGGGACAGAGAAGGGATGAATTGAAATAAGAATGACTTCAAGAGTAGAACCATGGAAGCAGAGGTCTGGACTGAAGAGCTCGCCTCAGACCAAGAGAGGGGGCCCATTCAAGTGTGTGTGGAAAGGATGGGTCTGCCCCTGTGCTGCAAAGGGGCAGTCTGCCTGCCCCTGCCCTTGGATGGGGTTGGCATTGCACCCAGTTGTCCAGAAAGAGTGCAGCCAGCCTAGTGTCTATCACACCCAGCCAACCTGGGACAGAGAGGAACTAAAGTAGAGAGGGGGTGGAGACAGGCACCAAAACAGCATGGCTTGGCAGTTAGAAGCTTACTTTGAGGGAAAGGGGGGGTGATAGAGACAGATAAGTTGTCTGAAGCCTACTTAATCTGTGAAGCTAGTGTAACTCAGTGGAGGAATTCCTACCTTGTGTATACAAGGTTCCTGGTTCAATACCTGGGTCTACTTAGAGAAGTGATCCAGTGAGTGATCCACTGGTTTTTCAAGTACCCAGCTGGTACCTTATGACAGGGAACATTTAGGCAGATTTTTTACTTGTTATGGATTTTCTTGGATCAGTTTTTTTTTATTCTTTTATATATTTATTAGTCATTTTTTTCTTAATTTTATTTGCTAAAACACGGTACATCATTTGCAGAGAGCACACTGGAGGAGGATTGATTGATGGGAACCAGCAACCAGAGATGCTCCTAAAGGGCTAAAGAGGGAAGGGAATTTTTCTTGTTTTTTTTTTTTTCTTTTGTGTGTGTTGTTGCTGTTTTTTTCTTCTTTGTTGTCTTTCCCCTTTCATTGTTTCCTTTCTTTTTCTTTTACTTACTTTTTCTACCTACTTTATTTTTTTTAACTTTTAATTAATTTATTTATTTTTATACTTTATTTTGCAAATTTAATAATTGAATATATAAACAATTAAAAACTAAAAAGTAAACACAGATGAATAAATATATACATTTCTCAATTAAATGTAATGGATACATATAATTTTTTTTTAATCAAACAGCATGTTACACAATATATTTGGTTCATACTGATGCATTTTTTCCTTTATTTTTCTATCTTCTGTGTTCTGTTGTTTTTCATTCATTCCACTTCTTTTTGGTTGGCCTTTTTTTAAATTTTTCTGTTTCTAGTCCTCTTTCTCAGCAATCCTTCTGTCCTTCTATTCATTCTACTTTTTTTCTATTTTGTTCTTTGTTTCATTTTTCTATTCCAATTTTTTTATTCTTATTCTTTTGTACTTTTTTTGGTTTTTAATTTGTATTATTTATTTATTTCCTGGTTCCTGTATGGTCCCTCTTCTACTTTTTTAGTTTTATTTTTATCAATATTATTATAATTACTATTATTCTTTTTCTCTTATCTCTTTCCTTTTCTCTGGTCGTAATATATTTTCTTCAGGGAACACAGACACCTGCAAGGATATAGAATAAGAAGAAACAAATGCCAAAAGGAAACTACACACACACACACACACACACAAAATAAAATTAAAAAAAAATGAAATAAAATCCTAGAGTAGAAAGAGAAGTTAACCAACCAAATAGAAACAATGAAAACAAGAAACAGATGAGAATAAAAATATATAGAATGAATTAAAAGGCTTGAATGGTGAGAAGATGGGAAAAGAAAACAGAAAAGAGAGAAAGAAAAAAGTAAAAAAGAGAAAGTATACTGAGAAAAAAAGAGAGAAGGAGAAATACAAACAAGAAAAACTGGAGACCAAATAAAAGAGGTAGGATGAAAGAACAATAATGGAAATTAAGAGATATAATGATGAAGGAATCGAAAGAAATAGGATAGTTAGAACAGATCAGTTACCAAAAGAACGAAAGAAAAATAAAAAAAGAAAAACACATGGAGAAGGAAAGGAAGGGGATACAAAACAAGCAAGAAACAAGACAGCAGAAACTCATTTTTTTTTAAAAAGGTGAAAGAAGGAAAAAAATAAACACAGAAAAACAGCCCTCTCTCTTAGACCCCTAAGGATCTTCTCAGGCAGCTGGTGTTCCTCAATCACTCACCCTGCATCCTGCCCTCTGCAGGTTTTGTACTGGGTTTTATTGAAAAGTAATGGAAATAAAAGAAAGTCTTTTTTTGTTTGTTTGTTTTTAAATAAGGGATCCAAGAAAATCAAATACAAAGAAAATGCCTCAATAATCTCTGTCATAAAGTTTCAGCTGGATCCTTGATAACTTAGTGAATCACTTCTCAAGGAATAGTAAGGATTCAAACCAGGGTCCTCATGTATGCTAGGAAGGAATTCTTCCACTCAGCTATTCTGAGTCCTTGGTTTCATCAGCCTTTCAGAAGGTTATCTGCCTCTTTTCTCTTGCACAGATTAACTTCCTTGCAATCACCTGGTGTGGTGTTGATCATTGCCTGTCTCTGCCTCCTCACTGATGTAATTCCTGTCTTTAGCATAGAAGCTGGGTGTGATTGCCTGCCTGAGGTGATCCCCCTCCCCTCTCCCTGTCAAGTCCTGGTAATTCCGATATTTAAGGGTGGCCCAGCTGGCTAAACTCACCACAAAGAAATCTCTCTCCACTCTCCCAGACCCCTCTTTCTCACAGGGAATCTGCCACCACACTCCCATTTCGAGAAGGGGCCTAGGGTCTCCACATAGTCTGTCGACCCTGAGGGCCGGGTCTGTGTGCCCCTTCCAGCCACCAAGGTAGGCAACCTACGATTATTTCTGGCTTCGCTATCTGTCCTGTACCCTCCTAGATGACTCAAATAACCTATCTGTGGAGGTAGACATTTGCTCTACTCTCATTTATATACAATTTACCAGGACTTTTACACTCACTTAATATCTCAGGGTTGGGGAGGGGAGTCCTTCCCAGCAGCCTGGAGGTTTAATAACTCATGATTACTTGTTTTGGTGTCTTTGTGTCTCTGATCTTCACTCTTCTGAGAGTGGTAAGGAGTGTACTGGTTTGCTGTGCCTCAAAGCAGGTCCCCACAGCAGCCTCTGGCTTTTTCTTTGTTGTTTTAGTGAGCGCTGACTTATATACCTAGCACGTTGGCCATGTTCCCACAATCCTAAAATGAATATATTTAAACCAAGGTTTTACATATATTTCATGGCATCAAATAATTGTGTAGATTATAAAAATGTACTCTTGGAAATCTTCCAGATCATGATTGGTCAAATAGAGGATGGCTCAACAGAAATGCAAACTAATTAAAGGATACTACTTTATTTAGAAAGAAACCAAGTAAATACCCATTTATGGACAAAAACATGAGATTAAATATTTAGCATCACTGCATCACTGTCATTTCAATTGCTTGTTCTTCATGACTCTAATGAAAGCATTCTATACTTCTTTATTCCCAAGACTATAAATGAATGGATTCAGCATGGGGATCAGCATAATATAAAACACAGTGGCCACTTGATTCTTTCGCCAGGAGTAAGAATTCTTTGCTTTTAAATAAGCAGAAATCATGATGCTGTAAAAGATACTGACTCCCAAGTGGTGGGAGTCATGCATAGAGAAGGCTTTGTGCTTTCCTGAGTTGGAATTAACTTTCAGGATAGTATAGAGAATGGATCCATAACACACAGAGATTTTGATAAGAGGCACCATTATGTTCAAGCCAGCAAGAATGAATATCATGATTTCAGTGTCATGAGTGTCAGTGCAGGACAGGGCTAAAATCAGGAATATATCACAGAAAAAGTTACAAATTACATTGGAGTTGCAGAAATGCAAACTGTTCATGTAGAGAACATTCACTAAACATTCAGAAATCTCAATCAAGAGGGAACCCATAAGAAGTGTGTTGCAGAACCTCATGGATAAAACAACTGAGTAAAGAAGATTGCAGATAGCTACTTAGTGGTCATAGGTTGTTAAGGGAGAGGAAAAATTCAGTGGCCCCCAATAAGGCAAAAATAAACATTTGGGTGAAGCAGGTGGTAAATGAAATACACTTGATGGAAATCAGTAAGTTCTCTATGGTTTTAGGAGGGATGGCTGTTGAGTAACTGAGGTCAAGCAATGACAGGTGACTGAGGAAAAAGTACAACAGGTGTGAAGATGGGGAACCAGGTGAATTATCAGTGTCATCCCTGCATTCCTCTGCACAGTAATCAGGTATATCAGGAGAAATTACATAAACAGGACCTTTTGGATCTCTTCAGAGTTTGTTAATCCCATGAGAATGAAGTCAGGCACATTTGTGTTATTCCTACTCTCCATGTGTTCAACCTTTGTAATCTGTTGAGAAGTCAAAGGTATTACTTGATGTCAATGACTTGAAAACAGTGTTTGTGTATATGAATGATCTGGCTTTTTAAAAAATAAATTGTTTGCTGATCTTGTAAATACATGATAAAGAGTAGTTTGCAACTCCTTTGCTACAGTCCTATGGCAGAAAACGTTCTATGCTCCTGCAAGTATTATCATAACAAACACTGTCCCTTTGGCAAATAATCTGTTGTGACTGTTAACATTGCACAGATTCTAACTTTTGTCTTTTGTTAGAATCTTGGCTACATGTCCAAGCTCATAGTTTTCAAATTCTGCCTTCCATACAACATCAGTAGTCAATCTAGCGAAGTTCTCTGTGACTTTAAAACATGGATAAACTTTCCCCCATTTTCCAATAATAGGTTCATCATTTACTTCTAAGGACTCATCAAAAGTCTCTTTAGTGTCCATATTCTTACCAAAAGTCTCTTCAAAGCAATCTAAGCTTTTTCTATCAAACATCTCAAAAAATTCCCCTTAATCATTTATAAAACCGTTCTAGCATTTTGGTAACTTGAAAAGCATGACTCCACTCTTGGTACCAAATTCTGTATTAGTCAGCCAAAAGGAGTGATGATGCAAAGTACTAGAAACCTGTAGGCTTTTATAAAGAATATTTATTTGGGGGTACAAGCTTACAGTTACAAGGCCCTAAAGAGTCCAACTCAATGTACCATAAAAGGTACTTCCTCAACCAGAGTCTCTTGCCACATGTTGAAACAAGATCACATGTGATGTCTGTGAGGATTCCGCCTTCCTCTTTCCTCTTAAGGCTCCATGGTCCCAGCTTCTTTGGTGTATCTCAGCTGTAGGTTGGCATAGGGCTCAGTTTCTCTGTTCTCTTCAGCTGCAAAATATCTGGTAAATGGCTTATCTCTCCTCCTGGGTCAGCAGGATCAAAACTGACAACGTTCTCTCCTCTGGCATCTATGGCATGCTCTCTATTCTTGTGTGTCTGCTTCTGTGTGAGTGTCCCTTTATATAGCTGCCATGGGAGCAGGGAATCAATCCTGCACACCTTAATGGTGTGGTCAAATCATAGCCCTAATCTTGATTTAATCAAATAAGCCTTTGAATTTAACCAATCAAAGGGTATCATTCCCTAGGAAAACAGACCAGCTTACAACCATATTTTATATCTCTTTTTTGAAATCATAAATAACATCAAACTGCCACAAATTGCAATGTACAAACTCTACATATTGGAATAGAAACTAGAAGTCTGTTTTCTTTTTAGAGAGAAATTTTTAGATATTGCACTGTACTCTGCTCTCAAATATATTCTTGTCCTAATTGAGATACATGAGTTCTCTATGAATAATTGATCAGAGAGACTACAAAATGAAGCCCCTAAAATTATTATTTTGTGTCTCAAGTTTACATTTAAGAATTACCTTTTAAAAGAAACATTGTTTTGATTACTAGGTATGAGGACAATGTTTTGTAGATTTAGAAGACATGCACCCCTCTTGGCAAGAGAGTGAGTTTAACTTAAAGAAATTGTTTCTTCACTCTTAATGTTTCCTCAAATAAACAAAACTTGCATAAAAATAAGAAAGAAGAATAAGTATGGCAGATGCAGTTGTAACATGAAATAAAATGAGATTGTTTCCATTACGTATCTTGCTCATTATTCATAAACTATTGAGGGAAAAAAATGCAAAGTCTTTCCTCATATTTGGATGATAAAGGCAGAGATAGATAATTATAGCATCATAGGAACCCTCAAATATGGGCTTTCTTATCTGAGTGTGGATCCTCTATATCTAGTGGCCAGGTAAAGATTGTCTTCTAAGCAATACTTTTGTTTTCCTGATTCTTCAACATACACTCTCTGTAAATGTTAACAAGTCTCAAATAATTTTTGGTATTTCAGAAAGGACATAATTAATATCTGTGACTGGAAATTGGCAAGGAAAGAATTTCATGATGAATAGAAAGCTATGGTTTTGAGCCAGAGTGCGAAAGGCACCTCTAAAGGCCTGGATGGATCTGAGTGTGTGAGGGCATATGTGCAAGTGAGGTAACATTGAGGAGCTCACAGGGATTCCAGAGGGGAATTACCTTCATCATGAATGCAGAGGATATAACATGAAAAATATGAGGGTTCATCAAGCCATCAATTCTGAAGACATCATTTCTAATTATAATAAATAAAGTCAATTTACACAATGACTCAAAACAGTGATACATGTGCAACATATATTTAAAATGGATATGCTTTAATGTAGTCATAGGCATACAGATGACATAATTTATCTACATTTATAAATGCTGTATTGGAGGGATAGTAATGTTTTATTCAGAAATATGCTAACATATGTAGACATTATTAAATAAGCACAAAACATATTCTCTTTCATTTTTTTTACCATAATTATATGGACTGACACCATCCCTGATCTGGGCACAGGTGGCCTCTGTATTCTATATCATTATCATTCCAATGACATACTATAACTCTTCCTCACTTCATGTTTTTGTTTAATATCTACTTTGCACTGCCCTGTAAACTATTTTGCTAGTTGCTTTCTCATGCCCCTATACTTGAATCTCTCATCCTTTATCCTTTCTTATATTTTCATTTTCTTTCTAATATTTCTCCTTTTAGCCACATTCAAATATATGATATGACACTATTAATTTCATTCACAATATTGCGTACACTCACTGCCATTCTTTATCACAACTTTTCCATAATCCCAAACATAAACTACGTACATTTTAAGGCTTAACTCCCTGTTCCATATCCCCACGCCATACCATGGTAACCTACACTCCAGATTTTTACTCTCTAAGTTTGATTATTCTTATTATTTAATAACAGGGACATCATACTATATTTGTCCTTTTGTATTTGGCTTATATCACTCCACATGAAAGCCTCCAGATTTGGTCATGTTTTTGCATGTGTCAGAACTTCATTCCTTTTTATAGCTGAATAATATTCCATTGTGTGTACATACCACATTTTCTCCATCCATTCATCACTTGGTGGGCACTTGGGTTGCTTCCATATTTTGGCAATTGTGAATAATGCTGTTATGAACATCAGTAGGGAAATATCTTTTTGGGGGGGCCTGTAGACAACATAATCTAGACTCCCTAAAATGTATCATTCAAAAAGTACGATCGTATATTATAAAAAATTACTAAACATAAGACAAAGCAAGACAATGTGAACCATTTCAATGAAAAAGAAATTAATAAAAACAGATTTCAAGATGACCCCAAAGTTTGAATTAGCAGTGAAGGACTTTAAAACAGATTTGTACACATATTTAATGACTTAAGGCAAACATGATCCTAAAGTGTAAATATATAAGAGGACACAGTAAAAAAATGAAGAATGAAATAAAATGAACGAAATAGAAATCCTGAAAAAGTAAAGTAAAATACATGAAAATGAAAAAAAAAAAAAAAAAA
>JAQZBX010084610.1:0-13186 GCA_029593785.1 Cabassous unicinctus | reverse complement strand
GGTAGGGAATAAGGCAAATGGGAATCCCTTATATATTTTTGTAACATTTATGTAATCTAATTATCTTTAAAAAACATATAAAAGTATATTTTAAGACGTGTAATGCATCTAAAAAGTTAATTGAGTTCTGGGATGATGGCTTCAAAGTAGGTAAGCAGGGCAGAAATACCTCACAGAAACAGAAGAAAGAGCCAAAATCTGTCTGAGGCACCTGCTTTGGGTCTCAGCAGACTAGGAGAGTGCTGCACAACCCCAGGAGGGCAAGTGATGGAAATACAATAAATGCAAATATAAGTTACTAAATCCATGTTGCAGCTGGAAAAGGCTCCATCTCTCACCCTCAAGACATTAAGTATGGATAAAATCCCTGGCTCACTGCAGCTGACAGAGAGGGGAAGAGATATCTTCCTCCTCAGGAAAAAGACAGTTCATCATAGGGTGGATAGTGGTTTCTATTTAGTGAATTAGGCCAGCTAAGCCCATGTTAAATCTTCCCTTAGCCCAGAACAGAAACGTGGGCAAGGGGAGGTTGAAAGATACAACTCTGTGGAAAGATTTCCCGAGTGTCATCTGCTGCCTGTCCATGAAACTGAAAGGAGAAAAGCTTCTTTTAGGTCTCTCTTAACCTGAACACCATGGGAGAATATCTGAGTCACATTAGTGAGTCTCTGGTGGGATTTTGATAGCTTAAGCTATGCAATTTTTTTATAGATTTATTTTACTTACTTTGTTTTTCTTTTATTTATATCCTGCTTCCCCCAGATTGTTCACTTGTTTGTCTGCTCATTGTTTTGCTTGCATTCTACAGTAGGCATTGGGAATGAAACCTGGGACCTTTCACATGAGAGGAGAATACCCAATGGCCTGAGCCCCATCTACTCCCCATGGGCTGTGTCATCTGCTGGCTTGTGGCCTCTGCTTGTTTCAGTGGGTGTAGAGTTTAACTCATTGCAGTGGGAGTGGTGTATATCACTGTGGTGGGAGACAGCATCTGCTTATCTTCTTTTAGGAGGCACTGGGTCCTGAACATGGGAATTCTCATGTGGTATGCAGGTGTCCAAGTGTTTGAGCCACATCTGCTTCCAAAGCTGCACAATTTTAAAAACTTAAAATAAGTTGAACCAATATCATTGGAATCCCTGTAATTTGTGTGTAACATTTATGTAATCTAAGCATCTTTTAAAATATGTACTAAAAATAACATTTATGTAAGCAAATGCACATATATGAATATATATTTATATATCATTTTACAAATATTGAACTGTATTGTGCAAAAAATTTGATTTTTACCCACAATAAGATAAACAAATAAATAAATAAATTGAAAAAGAGCTGTGAAAAGGAAACATTAGGTATGAGAGAGAATTACAATGTCAGAGTAAATTTACCAACATATTCATATGCCTAGATATCAGCAAAAAATTACAAGCCATACCAGGAAACAGGAAGAGATGGCACAGCAAAAGGAACAAATCAAATATCTTAATGAGACTCAGTAGTTGAAATAACAAGTCAATGATAATCACGCAAATCCCCTAAATCAATTCAAAGAATTGAAAGAAAATATGACTAAAGAGGTAAAGCACATTAAAAAGACAGTGGGTTAGCATAAAGCAAAATAGGAAACCTTCAAAGAAAAGCAACTGAATTTATGGGAATGAAAGACACAATGGATGAGAATGAAAATACATTAGAATCTTATAACAGCATATTTGATTTGCTCAAAGACAGAATTGGTGATATTGGGGAGAGAATATCGGAACTTGAAAAGACAGAAGAATAGAAAGAGAAAAGAGTGGGAAAAAATAGTACAGAGTCTCATGGAAATGAATGACAATGTGAAATACTCAAACATACCTGTTACTGTTGCCCCAGAGTAGAAGAGAATGGAAAATGGGCAGAAAGAATATTTGAAGAAATAATGATGAAAAACTTCCCAATCCTTATGAAAGAAATAAATATCCAAGAAGGACAGTCCACCTCAAATAGAATAAATCCAATAGATCATCTCTGATACACTTACTATTCAGAAATACATGTATCAAAGTTAAAGAGAGTATTCTGAAAGCAGCAGGAGAAAAGCAAACCATCACATACAAGGGAACATTGATAAGATAATATGCCAGCCTCTTGTCAGAAACTATGGAAGTAGGAAGAAAGTGGTATGATGTATTTAAGGTACTGAAAGCAAAAACCTGCTGGCCAAGAAATTTCTATCCAGCAAAATTGTCATTAAAAATGAGAGTGTGTTCAAAGTCTTCACAGACAAACAAAAACTGAAAATATATTACCAGAAGACCAGATACAAGAGATATTAAATTGAATGTTTCAGCCTGAATGGAAAAATGAGAGTGAGAGACTGTAGAAATGAAATTATTAGGAAGAGTAAATTAAAGTATTAAAAGACAGATGATAGTAAGATATGATAATGGAAAACAAAGGACAAAATGGATTGAAATAAGTAATGTCTTTAAGTAATAACATTGAATATTAATATTCTACATAAACAGAAGCAAATTTTGTGTTCATTGATTGGAAAAGTAAATATAGTTAAGATGTCAATTATGCCCAAACTGATTTACTGATTCAATGGAATCCCAATAAAAATCCCAACAACCAATTTAAAATAAAAATAGCTCTATTGAGGTATCATTTACATGCATTGAATTCACCCATTTTAAGTTTACAAAATTCAGTGGTTTTCTAGCAGAATTCTGTTACCTTCACTAAATCCATCTTTAGAACATGTTCATCACCAAAAGATCTTCATGCCCATTTTTTGGCATTTTTCTGTATTTTAAAGGTGCTTTAAAGTACATAAGTGCTACATCAAAAATATAGGGCATCCTTGATTAATTGTTCCATGTTTTGTATCTCCTACAGTTTTCTTTTTAGTTTGTTCTTTATACTGGTCCATGTCTTCCTGTTTTTTTACTATGGCTTGTAATTTTTTATTGGCGTCTAGGCATTTGTTGATCTTGATGGACTTATTCAGATATTTAGCTTCTCTTTCTGTCCTAGGGTTTAATTATGTTTTGTTTTGTGTTGCATTTTCTCTTTGACACTTGGTTCCACTTATTCTATATCTTTGCAGTTGTCTATGTTTCCTGAAAAATAATAAAATGAAAGAAAAGGAAAAATAGAAGAGAGAAAGACTAAGAGTAATAACTTTAAAATGATTGAAAAGGAAACAAAAAAAGAGGCAGAAGAAAAACAAGTAATCAGAGTGAAACTTCATAAAAAATACAAAGTAATAAGAATAAAAGAGTTTGACCAATAAAATAAAACTAGAAAAACAAGAATAAAATAAAACACTGGAATATGAAAAGTGAAGAAGAAACAACAACAAAAAAAAACAAGAGAAGATGGAATGAAAGAAAACCAATGGAAAAGGGAGAACAGTGGCAGAAGGAAAAATTTTTTTATAAAATCCTAAGGAGTAAAAATGAAAAAAAAAAAACAACCACCTCAGGCTGCCAGTGCTCATCATTCAATCACCTTAAATCCACTCTCCACAAGTAAGGTACCTGGTTTTAAAGAATAAAATAAAGAAAAAAATTAAATCATAATAATAATATTTAAAATAGATAAAATAACTTAAAACCTCAGTCTATAAGTTACCTGTCACATAGTGTCAGCTGGATGTCTGGCACTATGCTGGATCACTCTCTGGAGCCCTTCTCTTAGGAGGTACAAGGGATTGATGCAGAGACCTAATATATATGAGGAAGGTATTCATCAATGAACTACACACATTACACAGGTTATGTAGGCTTCTGAAAGCTTATCTGGCTTTCTCTGCCCACATTTCCTGATGGTTTTGGGATTCTAACAGTTTGGTGGCTATATCTTCTGGCTTCCTCCTGTCTGGCCTGGTTAGGTGCTTGTCTCCACCTAACCCCTCACTGACCTAGTTTCTCTCTCCCACAGCAGTTGGATGTGGCAGCCTGCCTTATATAATCCCCCCTCCCCTCTCCCTGGGGCCATTTCTGTGCTGACTGGGGTTTGCTGGGTGCCTGACCCACACATTTTTGTCCTTTAGCTCTTCTTTTTCAACCTCCACTTACGGGGCTGGCTACAGCTGAGATTCAAAGTGGGGTCAGCTGACTAAACTCAATGAAGAGAAACTACTCTGCCCTCTGCCAGAACCCTCTTCCTCCCAGAGGAGAACCTTCTTTCCCTTCTATGTTGGCTGCAGGGAGCCAGGGATTTTACCAAGGCTATTTGACTAAGGGTTGGGGGATATGTGCCCTTCCCAGCTGCAGGGGCAAGTAACTCATGATTTTTGTTTGGCCTCTTTGGCTTTCTCTCCCTCTCCCTCTTGGATCATGTGTAGCACTCTTCTGGTCTGCAGATCCCCAAAACAACTCCCTTGGCTAGATTTTTGCCCTTCCTCCACTGTGTTTGTGAGAGTTAAGCCCTGACTACGTACCCTGACACCATTTACCTAGAAGTCCCTCATTCATTCTGGAAATATGGGAATCCCTTATATTTTTGATGTAACATTTATGCAATCTAAGACTTCTTTAAAAATAAAATAAAAAAACAATAAAAAAAGGAAATGTGCGGGATTCCTATATACCACACCTCTCTCCCCCTCACACTTTCCACCATGCACATCTTTCATTGGTGTGGTAAATTTGTACCAATTGAAGAAAATATATTGAAGCATTTCTACTAAGTATGGCCTATAGTTTACATTATGGTTTACACTTTGCACTGCACAATTTTACAGGTTTTGAGAAAATGTATACTAGCGTGTATCCTTCATTGCAATATCATGTAGAACAAATCCAATGACCCAAAGATACACCATGTTACACCTATTCTTCCTTCTCCCTCCCCTCAGAACCTCTAGGGACCAGGGTCTTTATATCAATTTTACAAGTTCTCCCATTGCTAGAATAGTGATAAGCCTACTTTAGCCCATAGCTGCATTCATCCTTTATATTTGTACATTCTTACTTTGAGACTCTTCTTCAATTACTAACAGCATACTTCTGTGAAACTTCTCACTCTATTCTGTTATTAAAATAAGATATAAAAAAATTTATGCAGGTTTATGGTGTATGCAGTATTGTCACCAATCTAACTTTTTTTTTGATAGTTAATGTATGTTTTACTGTGCTGTTATATACGATTTTTATATAATAAAATGACAGATCAAAAGTTAAAACCTTAGACCAATTTATTGGAGTTTATTAATATTACAGACCACACATTACTATTAATTTTTAGGAGATACATGTATAAGTGATTATATAAATCAAATTTATTCCAAAATTATATTTTAATTATATATAAATGCTGATTACATGAATTCTATATTTGCATTTCTACAATCCTGTAATCTTAAATTCATCTGTACAGCAAATATATTATTGTATTCAGAAACACTAACGTTTGTGAAGCCCATTTTATTATTTTATTTTATTATTGTATTAACTTTTTATATTAAAAGAAACTTAAGAGAAGAATAAATTCATTCTGAGATCAGTAAATATTTTATAATTATTTTATTGGATGAAAGCTCACTTCCTTTATATATAATCAGGCAAATTGCTTTCTTGTGAATATTGGACTAATTAAAAATAATGAAATAATTTCTATATAGATTTAAAAGCAACTCTTTTTACAATAGAAACTATTTACTCTCTAGAATATCAGAAGAGAATTTGATGGATGGATATGGGAGTTAAAAAGTAACATTATATATTTGATGAGTTTTGAAAGCACAGTTATTGTCTTCATCAAAAATTTGGTCATACTAAGATAAGCAAATTTGGAGATTAAAAAGCTAATCTAACTTAAATTCAACAACTTAACAATAAGAAAGTAATATTATTTGATGCATGAAATGTTATAAGTATTGATATGGCATGTTCATTCAGATTGTTTATATAGACATTTGGAACAATTGCTATTTCCAAATATTTAAAATCATTATGTTTATAGAACAACAAATTTTATATTTATTGGGAGGAATGTTACATCCATTGTATCTAAAAATAAATATTTATGCTTGTATTACAAAAAAGGTGTTATGAATTGAGAGCCAAATAGAAGAGCAATGTCGGAGAGAGAACAGGCATCCTGTATGGGAGCTGAGGATCAAGGGCCACAGACAGTGCAGGTGTTCTTGCTGCACCTTCCTTGTTGTGGTCTCCATTTCATCCTTTTATCCACCTGCTATTCCTGTGCCTGTCCCATATTTATTTGATCACATAATTTTTGTATGGGTATGGTCCAGTATGGATGCCGCGTGCCCTTCATTCACTTTGTGACATTCTATTCTTTGTTATTCTAGGATTTTGCATTTTTTTATTTTTTTTATTTTGTAAGTTCACAATCTTTATTATACATTTATTTGTACATGTTAATGTATTTAACAACTCCAATGGGCAAAGTCCATTCCTGGTTCTGCTCTTGTCAAACAAGCAAAGGACTTCCAAGATCACCCTTTCCAATATCCTACACAAACCATGACCATCTGCTCTTTGACTGATTTATCTTTGTCCATATGATATACCATTGAGGACTTAATGTCATATGCACAATTATAATTGTACTCTCAGTTCTCCAGTAAAATGTATGAATTCAGTGATAAGAGACTAGACCTGTGTTATTCTATTTTGTGTTTTCAGGAAGAGTGTGGATATTTTTTAAAACAACAAATCTGAAGAAAATATGAAGTTATGAAATAAAAAATGACATGGAGAATGAAATCAGACTAAATGTAGATGTTTCCAAATAACTTTATTAGACAAAGTTGAAGTGAATATTTAAATTTAAATTCTGAGAGAATATGGAGCATAATTTATTAACATTTATGTGCATTAATAATTTAATAAAAAAGACATAAATAGTATAATATAAATATATATTTGTAAAAATAGCATGGAGGAAGAAGTAACCTAAAATTATAATTTCATTCCACATAAAGATATATGGATTCAAATAGGCTGTGGATAGGATGAAGGTGACATGTAGTCAAAGCATATTGAAAAAAATTCTTCCAATGACTGGCAGAACGTGATGCAACTTTTAGAAATAAATGTAGACTTCTGGGAAGATTGCATTGATATAGGTAGGCAGAATTCAACTTTCACAAAAATAAGGGAGGAAGGACAAAAATCTATCTGGGGGAGCTGCTTTGGGGATTTGCAGACTAGGAGAGTGCTGCACATCATCCAGGAGGAAGAGAGATAGATAGAAAGAAAGGCCAAACAAAAACCATGAGTGACTCACCCCTGTGTCTAGAAATGGCAATTATATCCCACCCTCAAGACAAATAACATTGGTAAAACCCCTGGCTCACTACAGCTGACTAAGTGGGAAAGAACATTCTCTTAGAGGATCTGGAGTCTGGCAAAGGCCAGAGATGCATAGATACTTGAGTAGTCTGGCAGTTTGATATAGTTATAAATTCCAAAATTGGATTTTGGATTTGGCTTGTAAACTGGTCTCTTCATCTGGGAATTTTTGTTATGATTAGGGCTTTGATTGGGCCATGTCAGTAGGGTATTGAGACAAGCCCCTTGGTCGGTAGGTTATCAAAGTAAAAAGACAAGGCAAAGGACAGAGTTGGAGTTTTGAGTTGGAGTTCTCATGTGGAGTTTTGATGCTGGAGCCCGGGAAGTTGAGCACACAGAGGAGCTTGGTCATGAGGAAGGAGGGAACGCCCTGGGAAGAGAGATGAGTCTTTAGACTGACAGTTAACATCTGGCATTGTGGAAAGAGGCATAGCCTGGAGAGCCTCATAGTCTACAGCTGACCTTGTGGAAGAAACAGAGGCACTGAGCCTAGAGAGAAATGGAGCCCCAGGAAGGGAGGAATCCAAGAAGCCTGAACCTTGGCAAATATTGGTAGCAAATATTGGTAGCTCCAACACACTTTGGTGAGGGAAGAAGCTTATGCTTTATGGCCTGGTAACTGTAAGCTTCTACCCCAAATAAATACCCTTTATAAAATCCAACCAATTTCTGGTATTTTGCATCAGCATCCCTTTGGCTAACTAATACAGATATCAACAAAAATTACAACCCTTACTAAGAAAAAGGAAAACATGGTCCAGCCTAGTGAGCAAAGTAAAAGACAACAATTGCAGAATGTTGGGCAATGAATCAAGGCTGTAAAAAACAAATATTGTGAATCAATTTAATGAAGTGAATGAAGAGATAGAGGATATTAAGAAGAAATTGGGGGAACATACTGGAGAAATCATAAACATGCATAAAATGATAACAGGTCTGATGGTGATGAATGACACAAGGCAAGAATTTAAAAATATGCTGGTTGCAGCAACAGTAGATTTGAACAGGCAGAGGAAAAAACTAGTGACATGTAAGATGGTATATCTGAAATCAGACAGATAGTAGAACAGATATATAAAAAGACAGAAAAAATTCATCAAGGTCTCAAGAAATCAAATGATAACACAAAGTGCACAAACATACACATTATAAGCATCCCAGAAGGAGAAGAGAAGTGAAAGCGGGCAGAATTAGTGTTGGAGAAAATAACTGCTGAAAATTCCCCAAATCTTTTGAGGGACATGGATGTCCAAGTCCAGAAAGCATAGCACACTCCAAACAGTATAAATCCTAACAGGCTTAGCCTGAGACACATACTTATCAAATTGTCATACTCTCAAGACAAGGAAAGAATACTCAGAGGCAAGAGAAAAGAGATCCAGCACATAAAAGGGAAACTTGATAAGATGAAGTGCTGATATCACATCTGAAACCATGGAAGTGAGAAGGAAGTGGTATGACATAGTTAAGGTGCTAAGAGAAAAACACTGTCACCCAAGAATTCCATTTCCAGCAAAACTGGCATTCAAAAAATGAGGGATAGCTCAAAATACTCACAGATAAACAGAAATTAAGAGAGTACATCACCAAGAAGCCTGCCCTTCAAGAAATACTAAAGGGAGTTTGCAGGTTGAAAGGAAAATACAAGACAGAGGGTTGGAGGAATGTAGAAAAGATTATTATTAGTAAGAATACTTAAAAAAGATAAAAAGAGAAATAAAAAAATAAAATATGACATATATGAATCTAAAGAAAATATGGGTAATGTAGGTAATGCTTTAGCAGTGATAACATTGAATGATAATGAATTAAACTCTTTAATGAACAGAAACATATTGACAGAATGGATAAGGAAATATGACCCATCTATGTGCTGTATACAGAAAGCTCACCTTAGACCCAGGAATCCAAGGGGGTTGCAAATGGTTGGAAAATGATTAAACAGGCAAACCTAACTAAAAAAGGTGAGAGTAGCTATACTAATATTGGTCAAAGTAGACTTTAAAAGCAAAACTATTGCATGAGGCAAAGTAGAACACTATATATTAGTGAAAGTGGTATTATATCAAGAAGAAAGAACAATCATGAACATTTATGCACCTAACCAGGGTGCCTCAAACATTGGAAATAATCCATTAACATAATTAGACAGAAAATCTTGACAGAAGTTTGATGAAGAAACAGATGCCTTCAATAATACTTTAGAGTAGGGGTTCTTGACCTTTTTTTCACTAGGAACACTTTGCCAGTCAGGTGAAAACCATGGACTAAGAAGTCCACACCATATGGTGTATTATTTACTAAATATGTCTCACCCTCATCAACACATTCCCACGAGAATAATGTTTTATTGAATTTTCAATTCCACCTCACAGAACCCCCTGAAAACTTTCTATGGACCCTTGGAGATGTCTGGACTCCCAGTTATGAACCCCAGGGTTAGAGGATCTAGACCTTATAAACATTTAGAGAACAGTAGATGCGAATACAACAGGATACACATTCTTATTGAGCACACACAGATTATTGTACATGATAGACCATGTGCTAGGTCACAGAAAAATGCTGAACAAATTCTAAAAGATTGAAACTGTACAAAGTAATTTCTCTGACCACAGTGGAATGAAACTGGAAATCAATAAGGGTCAAACAATCAGAATAGGACAAATATATGAAAATTAAACATATAGCCTCACTCTTAGGAAATTGCAAAAGAAATCAGTAACTTTGAAAAGAATGAAAATGAGAACACAACATATCAAAACCTATGTGATGCAGCACAAGCAGTACCAGTAAGGGAAATTTATAGCCCTAAATGTCTATATTAAAAAAGAAGAAAGAACTAAAATAAAAGTCCTAACTGCACACATGGAGGAACTAAAAGAAAAACAGCAAACTAATAGCAAAGCAAGCAGCAAGAAGGAAATAACAAAGACTAGATCAGACCTAAATGAAATTGATTTAAAAAAAAAACTAGAAAAAATTAACATAATCAAAAGTTGAATCTTTGAAAAGATTAATAAAATTGATAAACCCTTAGCCAAACTAACAAAGAAAAAAATAGAGAAGATGCAAATACATAAAAGAAAGAAAAATCAAGGAAGCAGATATCACCAATAAATCCACAGAAATAAAGAGTATCATAAGAGAATACTTTAAAAATTGTATGCCAACAGGATGGATAACAGATGAAATGTACAAATATCTAGGAACACACAAGCAGCCAAGATTGATGAAAGAAGAAATCAGTGAACCCAACAGACCAATCACAAATAACCAGATTGAATTATCTAAAAACCTCCTAAGTAAGAAGAGTACATGAACAGATGGCTTCACAGATGAATCCTACCAATCATTCTGGAAAGAAGTAACACCGATCCTGCTTAAAATCTTTCAAATAGAAGTGTAGGGAACAGCCCTTAACTTATTCTATGATGCCAATATCACCTTAACACCAAATCCACATAAAGATGTCACACAAAAAGAAACCTACAGTCCAATCTCTCTAATAAAGCTGGATGCTAAAATCCTCAAAAATTACTTCTTAAATCTATTCAAGAAAACATTAAAAGAATTATACATCATGACTATGTGGTTTTTATCTCTGTTATGCAAGGATGGTTCAGCATAAGAAAATCAATCAAATCTATACATCACATTAACAGACTGACAGAAAAAAATCACATGATCATCTCTATTGATGCAGAAAAAGCATTTGACAAAATACAACATCCTTTCTTGATAAAAAAAAGACTTCAATAATAGTCATAAAATAATAAGTCCTCATCATGATATACAGTATGTATGAAAACCCCACAGCTAACATCATATTCAATGTTGAAATGCTAAAGGCTTTCCCTCTAATGTTTAAACAATCCAAGGAAGTGCGCTGTCACTGCTCTTATGTAACATTGTGTTAGAAGTACTTGCTTGAGCACTTAGGCAAGGAGAAGATATAAAATGCATCCAAATTGGAAAGGATAAATTAAAAATTACACTATTTGCATATGATGTGATCTTATACACATAAAGCATTGAGAAATCAACAAAGCTTCTCCAGCTGATAAACAAATTCAGTAAAGCAGCAGGATATAATATCAACATGAAAAATTCAGTAGCATTTCTCTTCACCAGTAATGAGCAATCTGAGGAGGGAATCAAGAAAATAATGCCATATACAATAGCAACTGTAAGAATCAAACACCTAGGAATAAACTTAACAAAGATGTAAAGGACTTTTACACAGAAAACTACACAACATTGCTAAAGGAAAACAAAGAAGACCTAAATAAATGGAAAAATATTTGTGTTCATGTATTGGGAGACCAAACATCCCTAGGATGTCTGTCCAGCCCAAATTGATTTACTGATTTAATGCAATCCTAGTAAAAATTGCAACAGCATTTTTTACTGAATTGGAAAACCTAATTCTGAAATTTATTTGGAAGGGCAAGGGGCCAGAATAGCCAAAAATATATTGCAAATGAAAAAAGAAAATGGAGGAATCATGCTACCTGAATTTAAAGCATACTACAAAGCTACAGTGGTCAAAACTGCATGTTATTGGCATAAGAATAGACATACTGACCAATGGAACCAAATTGAGGGTTCTGATATAGATCCTCACATATATGGTCAACTGATATTTAACAAGGCCACCAGCCCACTAAACTGGCACAGAATGGCCTATTCAACTAATTCTGTTTTGAGAACTGGGTATCCATATCCAAAAGATTAAAAGGGATCACCAACTCATGACTTATACAAAAATGAACTCAAGATGGATCAAAGACCTAAATATAAATGCAAGGCCACAAAGATCCTAGAAGACAATATATGTGAGATGGTTTCATAGATTTTTCACCTAAATCAAAAGCAGTGAAAAATAAAATAAATGAATGGGACCTCCTCAAAATTAAAAATTTTTGTGCTTCAAAGTAATGTGACAAGAAAGTAAAAGGGCAGTTTACTTAATGGGATAAATATTTGATAACCATTTTTCTGATAAAGACCTAATATCCAGTATACATAAAGAAATCCTAGATCACAAAGTTTAAAAAGACAAAAACAATCCATTTTAAAAGTGGGCAAGAAGAAACACAAATGTCTAAAATGCATATGAAAGATGCTTAGCATCACTAGCTATTAGGGAAATGCAGATTAAAACTAAAATGTGATATCATTCTACATCTATTAAACTGGTTGCTATTAAAAAACAGAGAACTACAATTGTCAGGAAGGATGTGGAGGGAATGGAACAATCATCCCCAGCTGGAGGGAATGTAGAATAGTGCAGCCAATCTGGAGGACAGTTTTGTGGCACAATAGGAAGCTAAATATAGAACTTCTATATCATCCAGCAATCCCACCTCTGGGTGTATACCCAGAAGTATTCAAAGCAGGGACATGAAAAGATATATGGACACCAATGTTCATAGAGGCATTATTCACTATTGCCAAAGGTTGGAAGCAAACCAATTGTCTTTCAACAGATGAATGGATAAACAAATTGTTGTATTTATGTACAATGGAATATTTCTCAGCTGTAAGAATGAATGCAGTAATAACACATGGGACAACATGGATGAATCTTGAAGACTTATGTGGAGTGAGGTAAACTAGTCGCAGAAAGACATATATTACATCACCTCACTAATATGACTCAAGGAAATTGAGCAGACTCTCAGACATAGAGTCTGGAAGATAAATTATCCAGAGATAGAAAGGAGTAAAGTATGGTGAGTTGATCAATATAAGCAAAATCTATGATAAGGTAGAAGAGAGTTTTGTGCAGTTGATTGGGGTGATAATGGTTCAGTGATGTGATTGGCTTCAATGGTGATGGGATCTGCGTGGTTGTAGGGTGAGAG
>JAQZBX010084609.1:0-13238 GCA_029593785.1 Cabassous unicinctus | reverse complement strand
AAAATAAATTCATACCAGAGATTTTAGTTCACTAATTAATGAGGGATTTTGTAAGGTAGTAAGATGTTAAAACCAGTCCAAAGAGTACTTGAGAAGCTAGATGTTCATAGAAAATGTTAGGATGTGACTGCTGGATTAGATAGCCAAAACTGGTTAATGGCCAACAGACAGATAAATTGTAACCTTTGGGATTATCTTTTCAACTACACAGAAGTTACATGCATCTCTACCAGACAAAAATCTGCAAGTTAACATGTAACTTCATGAAGCCTAGGACCATTAATCAATGGTAAATAGCAAGTTGAACTAACTATATTGTCATATAATTCTTGGGTGGCTTTAGCCCCGAATGACATTTAAAGGACATGTTGCTCACCTTTTTTTAAGAATCTATTTCTAAATTTCAGATAATTTTTCTGACATTTATTAGAAGAGATGGAGATGGGGGTTTGATAACCTTTATTTAATTAACTTGTAGGTGATTCTAATCTTGACTAAATTTTAAGAACCGCTGAAGAAGAGAATTTTGAATGACCTTAAGAGCCCGCCTGAGGTTGGAACCCATTACTCTCTAATGGCACCTTTCCCCTAGGTTTTGGGATTTTGTATTTCTAGCAGTGCTCAGCTCCAGAGAGATCATTTGATTCACATCAGGGCAGGGGGTTGGGGAAGGGTTCAGGCAGATACTCCTGAAGGACATAGGGGCCAGGAGGTGAAAGTACCAGAAAGAGTATAGTTAATGAATTGGGCATGGGTTGGGAAAGATATGAGACCAGGAGATTACTAGATTAGAAAAACAGAAAGAAATCAAGTTCACAGAAAGTATGTTGAGCTGAAAGCCAAGAGACTGTGACCAGAGAGTGAGACATTCAAGTTTTAAGATTTCAGAGGTTGGAGTAGCCTCTGATAATGGCAAAACAAAGTCCAGGCTGTGTTTCTGAGAGTGAGTTACACTAAAGTGAGTAGAGCCCATTGGAGAGGAGATGAGTAAAAATTACTTTCTCATGGATTTATACTTATCACAAGATTCCACATCTGAAGTTTCAAATCTGCTATTAATTTCTGAAGTATAGTCCATTATTCTGTTATTTTAGCTAGGTTGTAGCTAAATGCAGTGGGTCAACATATGAAGGGCAAAAGCCTTTTTGGTCTTTAATGATGATAATAGTACCCACCAATGTTTATTATAAAAAGCAATATTATGGTTTAGGCCCTTGGCACTAGGTGTTCCCATACATTTTCTCATTTAATTCTTACTCTGTGGGGTTTGCACAGTTTTTAATCACCGTTTTGCATATAGCAAAGCTGAGGTTTAGCAGTGGTAAGTAACCTCCTCAAGGCCATGTGAGTGGTAGATAGGACACTTAAATTCATTGTCTTTGACTCCAGAGCCCCAGTGCTTAGCCATCATGTTATAGGTGAAGTGTGTGCTAGCTGGTTGTTAAAAAGTATTTGTACATCTCACATCCCTTCATGTAGTTCACTGTTGTAAATCATCACATGTGCAAAAAGGAGTCTAGACCTGAAAAAAGAAGAAAGCTGCGGGCAATTCCTTTTCCTAAAAAAATGCCACAATGGTCCTCTTTAGGCTCTTAATACATACCATTTTATGCAGTATTTTTAAAATGCAGTGAAATTAAAATATTGCCCTGCACTCTCTGAAGTTTTTAGTGATGCAATTTAAGACATCTTACAGTAATAGGACTGATATAGTACTTATGGTCTAAAAATTTACAATGTTTAATAATAAGAATCATCATTGTATCTTAATGAAATACGGTATGTTAGTTAACAATTGCAATTTACTCTTTTGAATAATTTTTCTACCTCCTAAATGCCCCACCCCTTTTTCATCTTATTATAATATCTGAAAATAGATCTTTACAGATCTATTATGAGATGTGACAGAAGTAACACTGATATAGAGGTTATACAGTCATACTGACCTGTTCACAATAATAAAAAAAATCCCTGAAAGTTCATTGGAAAAGTATAAACCTTTCATGGTTTAATAATAATTAATTTAATATAATAATTGTAATTGTAATGAAAGTTACATTGCTCTCCATTTTTGGCATATTTGTATATTCTTCTTGCATGTGTTTGAGGTTGTTAATACGTGTTTTCAGAAGCCACCATAGTGTTCATATTATTAAAAATCAATTATAAAATAATTTATATAATTTATTATTAGTAATCTTACTAATTGATAAGTATGTGGATGTGTAATCCACATCATGTCCACAAATTTATAAAAAAATACACACTTGGGGAGCGAATGTAGCTCAAGTGGTTGAGTGCCTGCTTCCCATGTACAAAGTCCCAGGTTCAATCCCCAGTACCTCCTAAAAACAAAACAAACAAATAAAAAAAACACCTCTCTTTGAGGAGCAGATGTAACTCAGTGGTTGAGTGCCTGCTTCCCATGTACAAGGTGTCCTGGGTTCATTCCCTGGTACCTCCTAAAAATATATATATATACACACATACATATACACATACAACTTGATTTGGAGTTTGAGAGCAGTCCAAAATAAGCATGAATTCTTTGTTGCATTGATTGTCATTTAGATATGTTTAATGTTCTTTCTGTTGTTTTCTCTAGGGATAAGTAATTTTTAAAAAATCAGTTCTTTCCCTGGAACAATATCAAAATTTGTATCTGGCTTAACACATCTGACCTTATACTTCTTCAGAGGAAATGAACACGTTTTACATGTAATCCCTGGATAAATCGCCAAAGAAAGGAGCAGGAATATCAAATTCCATTTTTTTTCTTTACTAAAATAAAATTCAAATTCAAAAATTTCTTTAATAGGCTTCTATTCTTTATGATCACTTACAGTATTGTAGAAATTATCTGGGGGAGGAGAAAAAGGAGGACTAGAAGTGGTGATGATAATGGACTTGAGGAGTAGGAATTGGAGAAGAAGGAGTTGGTGGTGTTGGAATTGATGGGGGGACTATATGAATTGGTCATTGGATATGATCAATTCTGAAAGTTATTTCTCCAGTAGTAGTTATGCTTTTTGTCAGTTATGCCTTGTGAAAATCAGTAGCAGACGGTGTATGTAGCCTAGTCATGAATTATGATTCTGTGTACAAGGTATGCTTTCCAGTGTACAAAACTAAGCAGAAAATTTGAGGACCATTATTTCTGATCCTATCAGTGTCCCTTTTCCCCCTAATGTTCAGTGCTTTTTACCCACAGAAAAACAAATTTGAGGGCTATAGACTTATAGAAAGGACTTTTTAATATAAAATTAAAAAGCATTCCATTTACTTGCTTTCAAAATTGGGGCATGGAAACATAAACTCTTTAGGAAAACCATTGACCTTTGGGGAAGACTTTTTCCCTGGGTGGTACCCTTATTGAGCAGAGCAGCATTATCCTTTGGTCCAGATGAAACCTTGCCAAGAACTAAAGCAGTCTTCAATCTGAGATTTCCTAGACTTTGCTCTAAATTAGTTTTCTCAGCCTCGGCACTACTGTCATTTTGAGCTGGATCATTCTTCGTGGTGAGGGCTGCCCTGTGCATTATAGGATGTTTAGTAGAATCTCTGTCCCCTACCCACTAGATGCCAGTAGCACCCCTTCCCAAGTTGTGACAACCAAAGATATCCCCAGATACTGCCAAATGGGAAGCAGAATGACTCCTGTGCTGCCCCACCCCCACCCCTTTGAGAACCACTGTAAATGCTCTAGGCAATTTGTTGATAAAAATATTTTTCAGATTTTAGTTTTGATTTTAAATATTTTGCCGTATTTTAAGTATCTTGGTAGAATATGTTTTACTTTTAAGACCTGTAAAAATAAACTGGAAACACATTTACTAATTTGGCAGTGAAAGTAAGGATAAGGTCTTACCTTTATTTGAGAATTCAAAATTATAACCTTTGGATACCTAGTACAGTGTTTTTCAGACTGCAGGTGGAGCTCATAACTGGGTCATGAACTCAATTTAGTTGGTCAAGAATATACAGGGAAGAGTGTATAGGGACACAATGTATTTCTTACTTTGAAATAGCAGAGAAAAACATTTGAAAGCTGCTGTCCCAGTGAATATGTGTATATATGCCTAGCCTTCCCTATGGAACTGGAATATGCATAAATTCCAAACATATACTCCATAGCAATTCACTCTTGGCCAAGCTAGTTAAGCCATTTATCTGGTCAGGTTAAACTTATCAAATATTCTCTGAAATATGAAGCATTCTAACTTGTTCATATGTTGCAGTATATTTGAGACTTTCTTTTTACTTTGGTTTCTGGTGCATGTCATCTTGTTTGTGAGAGGAATAAGCTCTGAACTCCATCACATATTTTAGAACATTCTTGGCACGTTACTTGTGGGTTGTTCATGCCCTCCCCCTATACAAGATTCCAAAAAAGACAGCTCCATTTTAATTTCTTCATCAGCATGCTTGCAAAAGTCCTGTATTTCTTCAGTTACTGTTTATTTTGTTAACATGTATAGAAATTATGCTTTATAGAGGAAAGGCCAAGAAGCACTTTGTGTATTTATTGAGAATCATACATAAAAGTGAGTATAAAGACATCTAAAAATTATTCCTAGCACTCTGCTTGTACTTTTTGTGAAATTCATTTTAAAATGACAAGCTTAAGTTAAATAACACCCTATGG
The DNA here is from genome assembly GCA_029593785.1 of Cabassous unicinctus. NCBI lineage: Eukaryota > Metazoa > Chordata > Mammalia > Cingulata > Chlamyphoridae > Cabassous > Cabassous unicinctus. The sequence goes on along the minus strand of JAQZBX010084609.1, from coordinate 8,593 downwards.
GGAATGAATTCTGTATGACAGCCTGCCATTATTAAGTCATGGATTCTTCTTGTTAATATGAAATTCTTGGCTTCTGAAATCCATCAACACTTTCAATCACTTGAAAACCTTATTTAGTTTCCATTTATTCAAGAATATAAATTTCTATTTTGCATTATTTCATTTGTTCAGTGATTACTTTGTAAAGATTGAAACATCTCCAGAAAGCATGTTTCCATTTTTTTCAATAGTAAGAGACATTTTAGACTAGTTTCATAATGTTAGAAACTTTGTTTCAGGATTGTTGTTTTGTTGTTGTTGTTTTTTTTTCTGTAAGGAAAAATGTTAATGATTGTTCAAAAGTTATTTATGTTACAATTTAATTTTCACAGTGGAAGTTTTTATATCACTGTGTTTTTAATTTAGGTGATATTCAAGGTAGTTTCAAGGAAATTTTGTATCTGTGATTTTTTTCTGGATTGTGTAGCATCATAAGTTTTATATTTGCAAAAGATTTGTGGATATAACACACAAAAGCCTACATGTTTATTTCATACTGCCCATTGTTATTATTATTATATTGAACTGCTATTCATAGTCCTTGTGTGTGGAATGAAAGCAAGCAGAGTGGAAAATACCTAAAGTTTAATGTTGTTGAGAGGCTATGCTTTATATGAGAGATATTTGTTTAGAAAGCTGGATTTCTAGTATTCACCTTTTAAAAAGAGATTTAAGAGCAACAGTGTTCTCTTTTGAAGGAGAAAAATGCTATCATTTTAAAGAATGTTTTCATTGTCCTACTAGAAAGAGATTCATTTGAATCCCATCATTATGGAATGCTAAAACTTCTAAATGAATGTTACATGCTGCCTTCTAGGTGCTCAGTAAAAAGACTTTATGATAAAGGGAAGGATGCAAATATTTGACTTTTACAAATAAGATATTAAGTTAACTAAGTTTCCATATCCAGTTGCTGAAAAAAAATCTCTGGAGCAAATAATACAGCTTCCAAGATATAAAGGTCATTTTTTGTAATCTTTAATAAGCCATTGAATTTTTACTTTTTTCTCATCCTTCTGTAGGAAAAAAAATGAACTCTTTGGAGAGGGACTACTAAAAAGTAAAATTACAGTAGGATATAAAGTTAAACTTCTTTAAATATTGCTTTAACACCTTCGAGAAGGAATAAATGCCTTGCAGTCTGTAATATGGTCAGTAATTTTACGTGAACATGATAAGTGGTTTTTAGAAATCATTTGGAATCCACAGAGGTTTTGGAAGGGGTTTGTGAGATTTGTAAATAAATAGCTGAAATTGATCACATACTTTTAAGTATCACATTTCCTTTTGAACAATTTACTTTAAAACGACACTCTTTTAAAGATTGAATTTATCATGAATATGTATATTTATTTAACTGCTATTAAGTTATGTTTATTTCTATCTGTTAAGACTGAAAAATTCTTTAAACTTATAAAGGTAATTCATTGATTATTTTGACCTCACTTGGCTTCTCTTGGCTTCTATAATGGATATACTAAGAACTCTGTCATAATATCTGATGCCATATATTTTTAAATCTTCACAAAAAAATCCTGATTACTTATCATATAAGTTAAAGATATAAGAACAATTTCTCATTTCTTTAAACTTTTTTTTTTTTTAAGGTGATGGATGTGGACACACTGTACTAGGCCCTGAAAGTGGAACTCTTACATCCATAAACTATCCACAGACCTACCCTAACAGCACCGTTTGTGAATGGGAGATCCGTGTAAAGGTGGGGGAGAGAGTGCGCATCAGATTTGGTGACTTTGACATTGAAGATTCTGATTCTTGTCACTTTAATTACTTGAGAATCTATAATGGAATTGGAGTCAGCAGGACTGAAATAGGTAGGGGATTTAATTTTCTTATAAATGTATGTGTAATATGTCATTGCTCCAAGTTTTAAAACTAAAGCAATTTTTAATACTTAACTTTTAGTAACTATGTTCTGTAAGGGTATATATGAGAATTATTGAAAAATGTGAAAATCTCAAATTTGAATCATCATTTGGGAATGGGAAACTTTTATCTGTTTATTTTCTTTTCTAATAAGCCTGTTTTTTTCCATTGCACAAGATGCCATTGTACTGTTTCTAAGGAGAAAGTGATCTTATTTTTTAATATTTTTCTTTCATCATTGTATTGGCAGTTGAAGAATACAGTTTAAATTCGTGTTTAGGTGGCAATCTAGCATGATGATTAAGGGCATGAACTTTGGATCCAACCTGCCTGGGATTGAATCCCAATCCTACTGTTAGCTTGCTGTGTGACTTTGGGCAGGTTAGCTGACCTCTCTGTTTCCTCACCTATAAAATGGAGAATGACCTAGTACATGTAAATTCTTAGAACAGTGCCTGATACAATATAAATGTTCAATAACTGTTAGCTCCTGTTTCTTAAGAGCAGTGGTTCTCAATTACAGATGCGTAATAGAGTCAATTGGGAAAATTTTTAAAAATTACTGAATTTGGTCCCCATCCTAGATCAATTGAATCTGAATTGATTGGGTGAGACCCAGGCTTTGGTATTTTAAAAGCTTCTCAGGAGAATCTACTATGCAGCCAAGGTTGAGAAACACTGACTTAGAGATCATCACTTTTCTCTTAAGGAAGAAAGGCAGAAAATTTTGTAAGGCTATTTTAAAAATATTTTTTATTAAAGAAGTGTAGAACTTACAGAACAATCATACATAATGTGCAGAATTTCCATACAACACCCCTCCACCAACACCTTACATTGTTGTGGAACATTTGTTACAGATACGGGAGAATATCATTGCGTAAGGCTATTTTGATATGCTAACATCACGAAATCAGGGAGTATTCTCTCTGAGTTTGTTTGGATACATTTATTGGTACAAGTATGTAAAATGTCTTTCAGAACTATAATTGGAACCCAGCATCCTGTTCTTTAGTTAAGCACCAAAATGCTCATCCTCTGTCCCTTTCTTTATTCTCTAGCCGAATCCTTCACCTCCTCTTTACTTTGTGATTCTTTTCTGCCAGAGGACAGAATCCTGGCCTACTTCCCTAGCTGTTGATTGATAACCTCGGTGTCTCTCAGTCAGCTCCTAACTAATCTGGTATCTTGGTCACCCCTTACATAAGGCCATAAATATATAGTGTGGGATAAACTTTTAGGAACTCAAATTGCTTGAGGATGTAGAACCACTATTACTCTAGCACTGATAGACTACAACTGGATATTAAGTGTGTCCTGAGATGATGCAGTAGGGAGTAGACAGTACTGTCTTTGAAAGCATTCTTACAACAACAAAAAGGTGAATCACAATCTAACCAAATCTCTAGCAATTTATAAGAAAGGAGATAAACATTATAGGAACCATAGGGACTCAGTGAGCTAAATTAAGAATGTGAGAAATTCTGCAGAATAAATGACCTAGTTTCTTCAACATATAAATAGCATTTTTTTTAAAAGAGGAAGGGGAAGGAACTGTTACAGATTAAGAGGCATATCTTCCAAAAGTAATGTGTGGACCTTGTTTGGATATTGATTCAAACTAATCAACTTTAAAAAGACAATAAGACAAACAGAAATTTTAATAGGAATTGGGTATTCGATGATAGCAAAGAATGATTGCTTTAGGTATGGTAATGTTATAATTAAGTTCTAATTTATTAGAGACATGTTCTGAAGTTCATTTGAAATGATGTCTAGGACTTATTTTTAAATATTTAAGAGGAAATTAGGGGGAAGGATAGGTGAAATAAAATGGCTAATTGGTGAGGCTGCATAATGAAATGGGTATTAAGGAGTTGTTACACACTCCTCTCTCTACTTTTATGTAATTTTTATAATTTCCGTAATGAAAAATGTTTTATTTTTTAAGTGAAAAAGGCAGAAGCACTATATCTTCAGGACAATAAACCTTGACAGTGTTGCTAGAGAAGAAGAGTAACACGGGAGTATTCTGAGCATAGGTTTAAACCATTCACCAGTTCTGGTCCCAGTTCCAAGAATTGCTTACTGAGAGTCCTTACTACAAGGCACTGAACCGTCCTAGATTTCAACGTCATCTGTACCATTTGAAGATTAAGTGAAATAATAGTTTGCAGTGCTCAATGTTTAATAAATCTCAGTTCTCCTTTATTTCCATTGTTTTTGATTTTTCCTTATTCTCTCTTCACGTGGATGAGTGGAAAGCTACAGAAAGGTCCAAGGCTCCTCTTGGGCTTTCTTTTGGCCTCCTATCACCATCAGCTATATACCCACTAGTCCTCCATTTTGATAGCAGGTTATGGTTAGTGATAGAAAGTAAGCTTTCTGGCATACCGCAAAGAAATAAAGATCATTCAAAACAGGTGTTTAATGTTCTAGTTAAGATAGACCTGCAGTGAAGTGCAAGATAGCAGTAGATAACATTTGTGGGCATCAAGAGTTCAGTGATAATAGTACAAAATCCCTCTTTTCCTCTATCATCTTTCCTCAGTGTCCCTTCAAAAAAGAGGCAGGCCCAAAGAGCCACATTTTTCTATAAAAAAAGTTCCCTATTTTGTTATAAAAAGCTTAAGTTCTTGGTTTTACATATATCAGTGTTCATTTTGGAGACTTTTTTTCTGAGGGATGGTATTATGGAATAATCAATAAATGGAAATGAAAGGGAAAATGGGTTTCTCATGGAACCATATTTTTTAATCACAAACTCATTACAGTGTGTCTTAACCTGCTTCTGGCTTACTTGGCAGTAGCACAGTTATTTCCTGTTCTCCTAGAAAAAGATGATAATGTATATATTAGTAAGCATAGGCTTATTATGATTTTATATAAATTTGCTTTCTGAATTGCTAAACTGTCAGAAACCTTTGTGAAATATCAGCAGTGTAGTGATACTCATATCTCATAGAGTTATTCATAGGGTGCATTTAATGAAGCTGTTAAGATTAGCTCTGAAGTTCTGAATTCTGTCCCTTTTTAGGCAGATTGTAATAGAATGAGAAAATTCCACTGCACATGAATTCTACTTTAATGTACCTATTACACATCAATTTTCTTATAGACTAGGGCCCAAGTCTTTAGTTTTTAGTCTTTAATCCCTAGTGTCTGAGACATAGTAATTACTCTATATGTGAAATTGAAGTTTAAAAATTCCCTTTATGTTAATATTAAATGTTTCTGTACATATATAAACATATATCTCCCAACTATTTTGCAACTTGTTTTTTTTTCCTCTCCCTATCTTATTATTAGACATCTTTCCAGATTGGTTTATGACCAATGTTTACCAGCATTTCCCCTATGTTAATTAGTCTGAATTTGAAATTTTAAAACAATTGAAAGGGAAAAGCTTTGCTTATTTGTAACCTCCCCCCTCTATTTCATATATTTTCTTCCTGGCTTTTGCTTAAAATTGCCTTTTTAAATTAACTTCTTTGGGGAAGGTGGGGAAATGGTGGTGGGTGTCTAATGGGGAAGCTAAATATTTTAAAGTCTAGTAGATATTATAGGAAAATGCATTCTATAGGAGAATAAATGTAAATGTGTCTGTATGTATTCAGAGTTAATATTTAAAGACCACATTCTGTCTTGAACTTTCAACCAAGATACCTTCTTTAATTATTCTTCTTATGTCCTCAAGGAATATTTACAAATAGGGGAATTGAGTTCCTCAGGGCTTCATTCCATAAATAATTCCATTTATCTTTTGTTTTCCAGTTTCGTTCTGTCTATAAATGTGCTTAGGTCTTTCTGTTTTAAAGGAAAAAATAAATTTCTTTTCTTTTTTTTTTTTTTTAACCACCAAACCCCTCTTGGAAAAGCTGTAGTAATGATTGAATTTAATAATTAATGATGATAATGATTGCTAACATATTTTGAATTCCTATTCTGTAGAGGCCCTGGCTAATAATAAAAATAACTAACACATGCGCAGCACTTGCTATTTGCCAGGTACTGTTAAAAACACTTTTTTCATTGATTTATTTAGGCCTCCAAAAACCTTGAAGATAGTTGCTGTTATTACTGGCATTTACTGATGAGCAAACTGAGGCACAGAGAGATTAAGTAATTTGCCCAAAGTCACACAGCTAGTAAAAGGCTAAAACTGTGATTCAGACTTAAGCAGTCTGGATCTGGAATTGCACTCTCTCAGTGTCAGCCTTTTACCATGCTTGATTTCCTGGAATCCTACAACTATCCTGTATATTATTCCTGTAAAACAGGTAAGGAAGCAAAGGATCAAAGAAGATAAGCAACTGGCCTAAAGTCACACAGGCAGAGTTGGGACTTAAATTGAGGTCTGGCTGATAGCAAAATCCATAATCCTCAACTATTAGGCTACAGCCTCTTAGAGTAATAAATACTTTACTGGCTACTTATGCTTAATCCTTTACAATATGGTTCTCCTACCCCAAACTGTTGAAACTGGAAACTTTTTAGTGAACATTAATTTGTTTTTTCTTTTAGCTATTTCTTTTGACGTAATTTCAGACAGAGAAAGGTTCCAAGTAAGGGATAAAGAATTTCCATATACCTTTCACCCAGATTTCCAAAATGTTAACATTTTGCCACATTTGCTTTATCTCCCTCCCACTCCCTCTTCCCCCTACCACATTTTCTTTCTAAACTGTTTGAGAGTCAATTGCAGTAATTGAATTACCCCTGTATAATTCAGTGTTTATTTCCTAAAAATAGGCATTCATTTACATAATTTTAGGAAAATAAAGGAAATTATCATTGATACATTAGCATTAAACTACACACCTTACTCAAATTTATCCATTTGTCCAAAAATGTCCTTTATAGCATAAGAAAATCTTAGTTTATGTGTTGCATTCAGTTGCCATTGTTTTTGTTTAGTCTTTATGACTGGAGATTAAAAGAGAGGACAGTTCCTAGGTCTTTCTTTATGTTTCAAGATGTTGACATTTTTGAAGTATAGGGGCCAGTTATTTTATTTTATTGTATTGTATTATTATTTTTAAACAATTTATTGATGTATATCATTCATACATGAACATACATAAACTATAAGTGTTCAGTAAACATCGTGAACTTACAAAACAAATATGCATAACATAATGCAGGGCTCCCTCACATCACCCCTCCCACAAACACCCTGCATTATTGTGAAATATCTGTTAACAAATCATGAAAGAGCATTACTACTAACTATAGTCCGCATCTTCCTCCCCTATACATTTTTTTTAAGAATTTGTTTATTTACTTAAATCCATTTTACCCCCACCCCCATGCGTTTTTCTGTTTCTGTGTCCATTCGCTGGGCAACTCTCTGTGTCCATTTCCTGCCCTCTCTCCTCATCCTTCTCATCCTGACTTCACTGGGATACGATCCTCGGAAGCTCCGATGTGGGTTAGAGACATCCTACTGCCTGCGCCACCTTAGTTCCTGGTTTTTCGTTTTATCTTGCCTTGGCTCTCCCTTGTGTCACTCTCATGTTACGTCATCATCTTGCTGCGTGGCTCGCAGGGCCTAGCGGCTCACCTGCGCACGGGGCCTGGTGGCCCACACGCATTCTATATTTTTCTTTTTTTATTTTTGCCGGGAGGTTCCAGAGATAGAACCCAGTTCCCTCCATAAGGGAGATGGACGCCCAACCACCCGAGCCACATCCATCCCCCTGCTATATCCCTTAAGGTTGACCGAAGATACCCAAAGTTACAGTCTTTTCCCATACAGGATGGTCATATAACAAATCAGGCTTAGTTTATCACCAGCATTCTAAAAACCAGACCTAGGGAGAAAAACTAGGTCTGGGGACACATGCATGGTTTCTAATGTAGAGAATGTTTAGCCTAACAGTTATTTTATATAATGTCCTTTCAATTGGTATTATCTGATTTTCCTTATGATTAGATTCAGGTTATGGGCTTCTGGTAGAAACACCACAAGTGATGTTGAATACTGATTTGTTGTCTCATTACCAGTGATGCTATATTTAATATCTTGGCTAATGTGATGTCTCACAAGTTTCTATACTGTAGTTAAGTTTTTCTTTGTTATTAGTATCTTCTAGGGGATTCCTTAAGATGATGTAAATATTCTGTTACTCATCAAACTAATACCCACTGGTTTTAGCATCCATGAATGATTCTTGCCTGACTCAGTTATGATGATTGCCAAACGATGATTTTCCAGTTTCATCATTCCTTCTTCCTTCTGTGCTTATGAGTTTTCTTCTACTCATTCCTTTAATCCTTGTCCAACATCACAAAGTTCATTCAGTTCTTCCCTTTTTCATATTTCCAATTTATCTGACAGTGAGAAATCTAGCTCCATACATAGGTATTTGTTCAGTCCTATAATATACAGATAAGGGATTCAGAATTGGTAACCCATGCCTTTAATGGGCTTAGAGATTTACATTTCATGTTGAGATTCTCTAATGCCTCTAATATTAGTTTAGACTCTTATCCTGAGGACATATAATCTAAATGCCGTGTTTGAAAATTACTTGGGTTATTTCTCCCCCAATCACCCCCTATCCTTCGTTGTGGTTGTGGTATTCATTTGAAATATGATTTGGTTCATTTGTTAATGTTTTTATTCCATTTTAGGATTGCTTTCCCCCGTTCTTGTTGGTTTTCT
>JAQZBX010084608.1:0-13232 GCA_029593785.1 Cabassous unicinctus | reverse complement strand
AAAAACTCCAAACTTCCTTCTCTGCAGTACAGTTTCTCTAAGAGTTCCTGCCCACCAAGGGGGCGGGGACTCAATGTCCTACTAATGTGGCCTAATCAAAGGCTTAATCATTATTTAATCAAGTAAAAATAAAACCTCTGAATCCAATACACTCTAATACACCCAGAGGAAAAGACCAGTTTACAAACATAATCCAATATTTCTTTTTGGAATTCATCAATAATTTCAAACTGCTACAATTATCTTCTAAGACTTTAAAGTAGTAGCTCTTATATTTAGGTCCCCAATGCATTTTGAGTTAATTTTTGCATATGGTATGAGGTAGAGGTCTAACTTCATTCTTTTGCATGTGGATATCCTGTTTTCCCTGCACCATTTGTTGAAGAGATTTGTTTCCCCATTGCATAGAGTTAGTACCTTTGTAGAAAATCAATTTATTGTAGATGTATGGGTCTATTTCTTGACTTTCAATTCTGTTCCATTAATCTATATGCCTATCTTTATACCACTACCACAATGTTGTGATTAATGTGGCTTTGTAGAACAATTTGAAATAGAGAAGTGTGAGTCCTCCAAATTTGTTCCTTTTTTAAAATTCTTTTGGGTATTTGAGACCCCTTGCACTTCCATATGAATTTGATGATCAATTTTTCATATCTGCAAAAAAACCTGCTAAAATTTTAATAGAAATTTCATTGAATCTGTAGATCACTTTGGATAATACTGACATATTAATAAAATATTAACTCTTCTACTCCTTGAAGAAAAGATACCTTGCCATTTATTTAGGTTGCCTTTGATTTCTTTAAGCAGTGTTTTATACTTTTTATTGTATAAGTCTTTTATTACCTTGATTAAATTTATTCCTAGATATTTTATTTTTTTAGATGATATTGTAAATGGATTCATTTTCTTAATTTCCTCTTTGGATTGTTCGTTGCTACTGTATAGGAACACAATTGATTTTTGTATTATTATCTTGTACTCTACCACTCTGCTAAAGTTCTTTATTAACTCTAATAGTTTTCTTGTGGAATACTTTGAATTTCTATATATAAGGGCACGTCATCTGCAAAGAGATAGTTTTACTTCCTCCTGACCCATTCGAACACATTTTATATCTTTTTCTTGCCTAATGGTCTGGCTAGAACTTCTAGTACAATACCAACTAGCTGTGGTGAAAATAGACATCTTTATCTTGTTTCTGATCTTAGGAGGAAAGCTTTAAGTCTTTCACCATTGAGTATGATGTTGTTATGGGTTTTTCATAAATGGCCTTTATCATGTTAAGAAAGTTCCCTTCTGTTCCTAGTTCTCTGAGTGTTTCTCAAGAAAGAGTGCTGGATTTTGTCTAATTCCTTTTCTGCATCTATTGAGATATTCATGTACTTTTCCCCCTGTAGCTGTTTGATATGGTTTATGAATTCCAAAAATAGATATTGGATTATGTTTGTAAACTGGTCTATACCTGGTTGTGATTAAATTATGATTAGGGCTTTGATTGGGCCACATCAGTAAGACGTTAAGTCCTCACCCCCTTGGTGGGCGGGGACTCACAGATAAAACTGCATGGCAGAGCAGAGGAGTTAGTTGGAGTTTTGATGCTGGAGTTTTTGAGCTGGAGCCCGGGAGGTAAGCACACAGAGGAGCAGAGCAGCTGAGCCCAGAGAGAATTGAGTCCTGGGGAGAGAGACAGAGCTGGTAACCTGATAGTATACAGCTGGCTTTGTGGAGAAAGGCAAAGCCTAGAGAGCCTCATAGTCTACAGATGACCTTGTGGAGAAAACAAAGAAGCTGAGCCTAGAGAGAAATGAGCCCCAGGAAGAGAGGAACCCAGGAAGCCTGAACCCTGGCAGATGTCGGCAGCCATCTTGCTCCAACATGTGGCAATAGACTTTGGTGAGGAAAGAAACTTATGCTTTATGGTCTGGTAACTGTAAGCATCTACTTCAAATAAACACCCTTTATAAAAGCTAACAGATTTCTGGTATTTTGCTTCAGCACCCCTTTGGCTGACTAATACACCCTCTTTGCTCAATTTATGTGGTATATTACAGTCATTGATTTTCATAAGTTGAACTCTTCTTGCATTCCTGGGGAAAATCCTATCTGGTCATGGAGTATAATCTTTTATTTTAACTTTTGATTTTGAAATATCTTCAAATGTATACGACAGTTAGAAAAATAATACAAACTCCATACAGAGAACTCCACTATAACCCTATCCCCCCAGGTACCCAGATCCACCAATTTTAACATGTTGCCACATGTGCCATGTCATTCTATCTATCGATAAATCTATTAGTACATCTGTCTTTCCATCTCTCTATGAGGCTATCTATTAATCCATTTTCTGAACACTTGAGTATAAGTTGTATACATCATACTCCTTGATTTCTTAAATACTGCCATGCACATTTTCTAAGGACCAGAATATTCACTTATTTTTCTACCTTAAGGGCAGTTGTCACATTCAAGAAATTTAATATTGATACAAAGTATACAATCTATATTCCAATTTTTTTATATGTCCCAATAACGTCCTTTTTTTCAGGGCGGGGGCATGGCAATCCAAATTTATTGAACTACTGATGTTAAGTTATACACCACTTTCATTAAGGCTTTTAGCTTACATTTGGCCATATCAAAGTAGTTGTAACATAAGGTTGGTCAATTTAAATACTGTGGCTCCCTGTTGGATAGACACACAATCTTTACACCCAAACGTTAATTCATGCCAAGCAACAAGACATTGTTAAATAAAACAGCAATAGTAACTGTAACTTAGGCCTTGTGACCAATTACACATGATTAAAATTACTTCCCACATCCACATCCACAGTACTTGTACCCCTGTGAAACAATCACTAACAGGCAAAAATATTAAACCTTTATATTTGGTATTACAAATACACTTATGCATGAGCAAGCAAGGGATTCACAGTGTGAATCTACAGCTGCAGAAGCCTAAAAATGAGTTACAAAAATTGTTAAATCATTTTTTAAAATTTTGAAAATATACACTTTTTGTTGGAGACCCCACTGTACACACAACTATAAACATTGCTCCCTTCGTAAACAAAAAAGGAAACATATAATAAGAGATTTGAAAAATCTGGACATTTCTTTCCCAACAGATATTAAAGGCAATGTCTTTAATATAAGATATTTTACTGAAAGGACTATTATATTTTAAAGACAAGATCACTGTCTCCACAGGTTTTTCAAAAATTAAAAATCTATATAATGACAATGTTGTACATTCATCACCACTTTGGATAGGTCACATGCAATATGAATATATCTCAATAAAACTGCTTAATAAATAAATAATTATGCAAGAATAACGAGAAATAGCAGAATTTTCTTGTTTATTTGTTTGTTTAATATTATTATTATTGAAATAATGAAAATGCTTTAATAATGATTGAAGTGACGAATGCACAACTTTGTGATTATACCAAATATCACTGATTGTACAATTTGGATGAAATGTATGCTTTATTAATATGTATCAATAAAATTGAATTGTTTAAAAAACTATATAGCCATGTTAATTAAAAAGCACTTATTTTGTACAATATAATGATAATGACCTTGAATTTCTTTTAAAAATTACAATAAGCTACAAGTATCAAAGAAGCTAAGTTATCTGGAGTAGTCTCTATAGACTCTCTTTGGGCTTTGTTTTATTAAGCTAAAATAGTGGTGCTTTTAGGATTTACATTATTGTACTCTCCAATACAAAGTTTATGGAGCATGTTAAAATATATGGTACACCATTTTTATACATGTACAATATTGGTGGATGAAGAATGTCTCTTAAGCAGTAATACTGGATGTAGCCTCTGGTTTTACCAGTTACATACTCTAGGACTGTTAAATAAGTTAAATCTCTCTTGTGATATTGGAAAGTGATTAGAACATGCAAACTGATGTAGTAGCTTTCATCTGCCTCTTAAAGGGTATCACCACAGGAATGTCCATTTAAGATGTTGTAGGTTTAGCAAAGTTGGAATTCTGTCACTGTTGATTTGTGCAACAGTTCTTCAGACCTGCTTGGTTCAGAGCTACAATACATTTAGTGTATTAAAATAGCTGACATGATATCATTATGAAGGCCTTCCCAGGCACTGAATTTTTCTGTTAATGTGCTGTACTAAGTCATAAAAGATCTCATTAAAATTTTTTTTTCATTTTGCTGAAGATTCTAAGAATGCACAGTTGTTGCACTGTCTTGCTAGAATTTGACCTTGCTCCTTTCCTACAAAGCTTTCATCCTCCAAGTCACACTTATTACCATTGGAACATTATCAGTGTCTTTTTGTTTGTTTGTTTGTTTGTTTTTTCTTTTGTTTGCTTTATCTCTATATATATATTATTTATTTATTTATTTATTTATTTATTTATTTTTATCAGTGTCTTTTACTCAAAGAATCTGTCCTCTCAGATCTTTTAAATCATTAAATGTGGACAGTGCTGTCATGGAATAAACTAATGCAAAGCCTTGTCCATTTTTCAGGTACAAACCCCTCATTGCTATAAATTGTTTCATTCCTGCAGATCCAAGATTTCAAGCAAACACTGTTGTGCATCTACTTCAACTTACTTTTTATAAGAAATCTTCTATAGCAGGATGGTATTTTTCAACAAAAATTTCTTGCACAGTCAGAGCAGACTTTCCAACAATTCCTGAGCCAAGAAAGACTAGCTTATACTCATGCATGGTGGGAAGTTGTTGGTCAAGCTTTAGTACCTTCCACACTGTCACCGGTCCGCGGAGCCTCGCACTCTGTCCAGATAGCTGTTCCATCTGGTTACACACCTGACTCTGGGTGAGGTTTAGCGGTGTCCCCAGTAATATCCTTTAAAGGCTTTTTTCCCTCCCTTGTTGGATCCTGTCCAGGATCATGATATTCTCTTTAATCATCATTGTCTCTTTAGTTGTTCTTTCTTTTTTATTTATTTATTTTTATTATGGAAACATATATAACATAAACGTCCCCATCTCAACCACTCCCAAGCATACAATTCAGTGGGACTAATCACACTCACTATGTTGTGGTTCCCTCACCACCTTCCATTGCTAATACTTTCTCTTCTCTCCAAATAGAAACCCTGCACCCATTTTTGCATTAACTCCCCAAACCGCTTGCTTCTTGCCCCTGGCAACTTGTATTCTTAATTTCTGTCTCTATGAGCTTGTATATTCTCAGATATTTATTTGTAGTTACCATAGGGCTTAAATTTAACCTCCTAAACCTGTAACAATCTCATTTATTTGATACCAACTTAACTTCAATAGTATACACAAACTAGGTTCCAATACCCCTCCATCCCCCTGTCTTCATGTAATTCTTGTCAAAAATTACATGATTATACATTATGTGTCCAAAACCATTGATTTCTCATTACATTTTTTTTGTTGCAAGAAGTAGTTTTCATTACATTTTATTCATTTGCCTTTTATATCCTGTAGAAAGTAAAAAGTGGAGTTATAAACCAAAAATACAATAGTACTGGCATGTCGTTACCCTGACTAGAGATCTTTATTTCCTCATGTGGCTTCACTTTGTTGTCTAGTACTCTCCTTCATGGCTTATCCATACAATGAATTTTAGAGACTAGCTAGAGACCAAAGCATAAGGGCCACCCTGATCCTTTCTGCTCATGCAGCTTGTCTTGGGCATGTGTGTGTGGCACTAAGAATTCCCCTGTTTACATGGTTCAGAATGTCCTTTCATCCTTAGGAAACAGTTTCCTCACAGTGCCCAGGCACTGCATTACCTATCTTACAGCCAGGAACCCTGTGTTCCAGGCAGCATGACTTGACTGCTCTCCCAGGTGTTCTGCAGAAGATCTCTATGAATGCCTCCCATATCCTGGGATGGCAAATCCCTCAGGCCACCACCAGACAAAAGGGCCAGACATACATTTTCCTAGTATGTGCACAAGGACTACTCTGCTCCCTCCAGAATCAGGACCAAAGAACTGCACCAGGAATGCAGGCAGGCTTTGTGCTGAGCCACAAGATCCTACCATTTTTCAGTAGTCTTTCTCTTGATTCAGCACTCACCCTGTTACTGCAGTCTGTTAACCGTTTTCTGGAGCTTTGAGAAAGATGTTTCCACCAGTTCTTGCTGATAGTTCAAACTTCTACGGGGGGACGCAGCCCTGAAGTATCTCACTCCATCATCTTGATCTGTGCAGGGCCCTTATGATCTTTTTAATATGCTGTTAAATTCCATTTGCTAGGATTTTGTTAAGGATATTTACATCTATATTCATAAGGGAATATCAATAAACACCTACATTAAAAAAGGAAGAAAGATCTCAAATCACCTTTACACCTTTAAGAATTAGAAAATTAGCTTTACACCTTTAAGAATTAGAAAAGGAAGAGAAAACTGAACCCAAAACTAGCAGAAGGAAGGAAATAACAAAGAATAGAGCAGAGAGCTATGGAAGACAGTTTGGTAGTTCCTCAGAAAGTTAAGTATAGAATTACCAAATGGCCCAGCAATTCTACTTCTAGGTATATACCCAAAAGATTTGAAAGCAGAAACTCGAACAGATATTTGCACATCAATGTTCATAGCAGCATTATTCACAATTGCCACAAGATGGAAGCAACCCAAGTGTCCATTGACCAACGAATGGATAAATAAAATGTAGCATATACAGACAATGGAATATTATTCAGCCATTAAAAGTAATGAGCTTCTGATACATGTGAAAACATGGATGAACCTTGAACACATCATGTTGACTGAAATAAGCCAGACACAAAGGACAACTATTGTATGACCTCATGAATATGAAATAATTAGAATAAAAAAACTCATAAAGTCAGGATCTAGAATATAGGTTACCAGAGGATGGTGTGAGTGTAGCGAATGGGGAGTTAATGCTTAAATTGTACAGAGTTTCTAATTGGGTGATAGTGGTGATGGCAGCACAACACTGTGAATGTAATCAACACCACTGAATTACATATTTGAATGTGGTTAAAAGGGGAAATTTTAGGTTGTATATATGGTACTAGAATAAAATTTTTTAAAAAATATAGAACTGTACAACACAAACTGTGAACCCTATTGTAAACAATGGACTATAGTTAATAGTACAATTACAAAAATATTCTTTTATGAATTGTAACAAATGTTCCACACTAATGTAAGTTATTAATAATAAGGTATTATATGAGAACTTTGTGTTTGATGCATGATTTTGATATGGAGCAAAAGTGGGTTCTTTCCTCCCAATGCATCTTTAAAGCCAATTCCTGAGAGACCAGGGTTTCAAAGAGAGAAAAAGTTTATTGGGGGGAGCAGATGTGGCTCAAGCGGTTGAGCACCTGCTTCCGACATATGAGGTCCAGGGTTCAATCCCTGGCCCTGGTAACTCAAAAACAAAAAAAAAAGTTGCAGAAGCAAAGGAGGTCAGTGCCTTAGATAGCTAAAAAACTGTCTCCCTGATCTGCAGAAATTCTAATATTTTATAACATAGGGATGCTAATGAATAATTGGGGTGGAGCTGAACACAGTTTCCTTCGTTAATAAACATTAAGGGGATGAACAAGACAGATGGGGGTGGGGTAGCAAACCAGGGTTAGTAACAAGGATTTGGGATAGGGGTATGTAGAACAAAGGTCAGCTACAAGGTCTTTCATATGGATATTAAACAGATCTGGGTGGAGTAGTTACCATCCCAATAGTAAGCATAAACAAGAGGGAGTTCGATCTAGACTTAACCATCACAATAGTAAGCATACACAAGGGTGAGGTTAAGTCTAGAGTAACCATAAACCGGTGGGACCACTCTAACCAGCTTCAGTAATTTCAGGTATTAACCTTTTGCTATTTTATAATATAAAGGCATCTATATAATGATTCAGTAATCATAATTATTTGTTAATTCTTAACTCTCGGTTTTAATGTTTCTGTAAAACTACAACTTCTCTAATTAAAAAAAAATAATAATAATAGGGGAGCGGAATAGAACAGAGATAAACAAAAAGGAGACTAGAAAAACAGTAGAGAAAAACAACAAACAGCAAGTTGATTCTTTGAAAATAATCAACAAAATTGACAAATCTTTAGCTAGACTAAGATAAAAAGAAAGAAGACCTAAATAACTAAAGTCAGAAGTGAAAGTGGGAGTATTCCTATTGACCTTACAGAAATAAAAAGGATTATAAGGTAATATTATGAACAATTATATGCCAATAAATTAGATAACTGCCATCATATTCTTAAAACACACAAATTACCAAAATTGACTCAAGAAGAATTAGAAAATCTGAACAGATCAATAACAAGTGAAAATATTGAATCAATAATTTAAAACATCCGAACAAAGAAAACTCTGGGACCAGATGGCTTCACAAACTAATTCTACCACACAATTAAAGACTCACACCAATCCTCAAACTCTTGCAAAAAAAATAGAAGAGAAGGTAACACTTCCTAACACATTCAATCTGCACAGCATTACACTGATACCAAAGCCTAACAAAGACAATAGAAGACAAGAAAATTATATACATGAAAATAGATGCAAAAAAGCCTTTTAAAAATGCTAGCAAACTAAACCAAGCAACAAATTAAAAGGATTATACACCATGATCAAGTGGGATTTATACAAGAATGGAAGAGTGATTCAATTTAAGAGAATCAACCAATGTAATAGATTGATCTAACATTAATAGTACAATGGGGGGGGGGAAGGGACACATAATCAGCTCAACTGGCACAGAAAATACATTTGACCAAATTTAACACCTTTCATGATTTAAACACTCAGAAACCTAGCAGTAGAAGGAAACCCACAAATAACATGCTCACTAATGAAAGACTGACAACTTCCCCCTAAGATCAGGAACAAGGCAAGAATGCCCCTTTCACCAACTACTATTCTTCACTGTACTGGAAGTTCTGCTGAGAGCAGTTACACAAGAGAAGAGAAATAAAAGGAATTCAAGTTGGAAAGGAAGAAATAAAACCATCTTTGCATATGAAAATCCAAAGGAATCCACAAGAAAGCTACTAGAGCTAATAAACAAATTCAGCAAAGTGGTGGGGTATGATATCAACATGCAAAATTAAGTTGTATTTTTGTACACTAATAATGAACAAACCAAAAAGGAAATCAAGAAAACAATTCCATTTACAATAACATCTAAAAGAATACACTAGAAATGAATTAATTCAATCAAGGATGTAAAAGACTTATATATTGAAAAGCACTAAATGTTGCTGAGAGAAATTAAAGACCTAAATAAATGGAAAGACATCCCATGCTCATGGATTGGAAGACTTGATATTGTTATAATATAAATACTACCCAAAGCTATCTACAGTTTCAATGCAATCTCTATCAAAATACAAGCAGACTTTTTTGATAGAAATGGAAAAGACAATCATCAAATTCATATGGAATGCCAAGGGATCCAAAATAGCCAAAGCATCTTTACAAAGAACAAAGTTGGAGAACTCACACTTTCCAATTTCAAAACATACAACAAAACCATGTTCATCAAAACAGTGTGATTGCCTGCCATCTTGCTTCAATGCAATGGCAACTGACTTTGGTGAAAAAGCAAACTTGAGATGGACTCTTTAGGGCCTTGTAACTATAAGCTTCTACCCCAAATAAATACTCTATAAAATTCAAACAAAAAAACAGTGTGGTACTGGCGTATGGATAGACAAAGACCAGCGGAATAGAACTGAGAGTTCAGAAATAAATCCAAACATCTATGGCCTGGATTTTCAACAAGTGTTGCCAAGTAAATGCAATGTGGAGAGACAAGCCTCTACAACAAATGGTTCTGGGAAAACTGGGTATCCACAGCAAAAGAATGAAAGTACACTCTTACCTTACACCATACACAATAATTACCCCAAAATGGATCAACAACTTAAATATTAGAGATAAAACAATAAAAGTCCTAGGGAAAATCTTCTTGACTTTGTATTAGGAAGTGGATTCTTACAGATGACACCAAGACACAAGGAACAAAAGAAAAAATAGATAAAGTGGACATCATCAAAATTTAAAACTTTTATGCATCAAGATATTATTGAGAAATTGAAAAGACAATGTACAGAATGGGAGAATATAGCTTAAATCATCTATTGGATAAGAGTTTAACACCCTGAATATATAAAGAACTCCTATAACCCAACAGCAAAAAGACAAACAGCCCAATTTTTTAAATGAGCAAAGGGCTTGAACAAACATTTTTCCAAAGAAGATACAAATGGTCAATAAGCAGATGGAAAAAAATGCTGAATATCTTTAGCCATTAGGGAAATGGAAATCAAAACCACAATGAGATACCACTTCACATCCATGGAGGGTAGCTATTCTTAAAAAATGGAAAATAAATGTTGACATTGATGTAGAGAAATAGGTACCTTTGTATGCTATGGGTAGGAAAATAAAATGGTGTAGCTGCTGTGGAAAAGTTTGATGGCTCCTCAAAAAGTTAAATATACTCTCTTGGGTGCTCACTTACAAGATGACAAAGAAAAGAAGGAATTGTGCCAAAAAAGTCACAGCCACGTACAGCCTATTTGCTACATGAGCTGTACCCACTGCATGCCCAAAGATAAGACCATTAAGAAGTTCATCATTCAAAACATACAGAGGCTGCAGCTATCAGGGGCATTTCCAAGACAAGTGTCTTTGACACCCATGTGCTTCCTAGGCTGTACATAAAACTATATTAATCATGAGTTGTGCTGTACACAGCAAGGTAGTCAGGAACTATTCTCATGAAGCCCAGAAGGACCAATACCCCACTCAAATTTAGACCTGCAGGTGCTGCCCCACAACCTCTGCCAAGGAATACGTAAGAAGCTGAGTCCTTAAAAAAGAGAAGAAAAATTATTTTCCGGGGAAATAATGGAAATAAACTTTTATATAATGTCAAAAAAAAAAGTTAAACATAGAATTACTACATAGCCCAGCATTTATACTGCTAGGTATGTACTGTACCCAAAAGAATTGTAAACAGGGATTCGAACAAATATCTGTACACCAATGTTCATAGCAACATTATTTACAATAACCAAAAAGCGGACATCACCCAAATACCATCAGCAGATGAATGGATAAACAAAATATGGTATATACATGAAATGGAATACTATTCAACCATAAAAAGGAATGAAGTGTTCATAGAAGCTACAACATAGATGAATCTTGAAGGCATGATGTCTAGTGAAATAAGCCAGACACCAAAAGACAAATATTCAATTAGTCTACTTTTGTAAATACCTAAAATATGGAAATTCATAGACACAGAAAGAAGATTCCATGCTTACAGGGGCTGGGGTGTAAGAGGGTAGGATGAGAAATTATTATCAAAGGGTACAGACTTTCTGTTGATGAAAAACGTTGGTAATGGATGGTGGTGATTCACAATATTGTGAGTGCAATTTGTATTGAACTGTACAAATGGAAGTAGTCAAAATGGGAAATTTTATGTTGTTATGTTATCACAATAATTTTTTAAAACTGCTAGAGCTAATAAACAAATTCAGCAGTTATGAGATACAGGATCAATCCACAAAAATCAGTTTTATTCACCAGCAATGAACAATCCAAAAATGAAATTAATAAAATAATTCCATTTACAATGGCATCCAAAAGAATGAAATACCTAGGAATTAATTTAACCAAGGAGGTGAAAGACTTATATACTGAAATCTAAAAAACATCATTAAAAGAAATTAAAGAAATAGGAAGACATCCCATGTTCATGAATTGGGAGACATAATATTGTTAAGATGGCAATATTCCCCAAAATGATCTATAGATTCAATGCAATTCCTATCAAAATTCCAATAGACTTTTTTGGAAAAATGGAAAATTCAATCCTCAAATTCATATGGATTTGCTTGGGGCCCAGATAAGCCAAAACAATATTGAAAAAGAAGAACAAATTTGGAGGATTCACACTTCCTCATTCAAAACTTATTACAAATACTTTAACAATGCTCTTTCATAATTTGTTACAAATGTTTCACAACAATGCAAGGTATTGGTGGTAGGATGATGTATGGGAGGCTTGTGTGATGTTAGGCATGTTTGTTTCATAAGTTTACATTTACTGTACACTTATTGTTTATATATGTCCATGTATGAATGATATACTTCAATAATTAAAAAAAAAACAAAAAACTTATTACAAAGCTACAGTAATCAAACTGTGGTACTGGCACAAAGACAGACATATAGACCAATGAAACAGAGTTGAGAGTGCAGAAATAGCCCCATGCATTTATGGCCAATAGATGTTGACTTAATGGGAAAAGGATAGTCTCTTTAACAGATGGTCCTGGTAAAATTGGATATCCACATGCAAAACAAGGAAATTAGACCCTTACCTCACACTATATACAAAAATTAATTAACTCAAAATGGAGGAACAACCTAAATATAATAGCTAAAACCATAAAGCTCTTAGAAGGCAATATAGGGGTAAATCTTCAAGACCTTGGATTTGGCAGTAGATTCTTTGATATGACACCAAAAACATGAGGAACAAAAGAAAAAAACATAACTGGATTTCATCAAAATTCAAAGCTATTGTGTATCAAAGGACATTATCAAGAAAGTGAAAAGACAACCTATAGAATGGAAGAAAATAGATGCAAATCATATATCTGAAAAGGATCTATAAAGCAGAATATATAAAGAACTCTTACAACTCAACCAAAACAAAACAAAACAAAAACAAAAACAAAAACAAAAAAAGCCCCGAACAACCCAATTTAATATGGCCAAAGGACTTGAATAGACTTTTTCCCAAGAAGATATACAGATGGCCAACACACACATGAAAAGATGTTCAATATATTAGTCATTAGGGAAATGCAAATAAAAACCACAATGAGGTACCAGTTCATGCTCACTAGGTTGACTTGAAGAAAAAAAAACAACAGACAATTGCAAGTGTTGATGAGGATGTGGAAAAATTGGAACCCTCATACATTGTTGATGGAACTGTAAAATGGTGGAGCCATTTTGGAAAACAATTTGATAGTCCCTCAAAAAGTTAAACATAGAATTACCATATGACCCATAATTTCTACTCTTGATATATACCCAAAAGAATTGAAAACAGGTACTCAAATACATGTACAGGAATGTTCACAGAACTATTCACAATAGCCTGAAGGTGGAAACAACCCAAATGTCCATTGACAGATGAATGAAAA
>JAQZBX010084607.1:0-13236 GCA_029593785.1 Cabassous unicinctus | reverse complement strand
AAAAAAAAAAAAAAGAAACAAAACAACATATGACACACATTAACCCAAAGAAAATATGGATGAAGAATGAAAATCATTGTGAATAATAACACTGAATGTTAATGGATTAAATTCACCACTCAAGAGACACAGATTGGCAGAATGGAAAAGGAAATATGATTCATCTATATGCTGTCTACAAGAAACCCACCTTCGACCCAGGGATTCAAGAAGGCTGAAAATGAATGGCTGGAAAATAATTTTACAAGATAACAATAGCCAAAAAAGGGTTGCAGTAACTATTCTAATATCAGACAAAATAGACGTTAAATGCAAAACTATTAAAGAGACAAAGATGGACATACATTTGTATAAGCGCTAATCTCTCAAGAAGAGAGAACAATCAAAAATATTTATGCCTGTAATTGGGGTGCCTCAAAATACATGAAGCAAACTTTCGAAAAACTAAATGGAGAAATAAATGCCTCTACAATTATAGTGGCGGACTCTATACACCATTATCATCAATAGAAAGAACACCTATAGAGAGAATCAATAAAGAAACAAGGGCTCTGAACAATACATTAGAGGACCTGGAATTATTAGACATATAGAGAACACTACACAAAAATACAGCAGGGTTTACATTCTTCTCGAGTGCACATGGGACATACCCCAAGATAAACCACATGCTAGGGCACAGAACAAATCTCAATGAATTCAGGAAGATTGAGATTATACAAAGTAATTCCTCTGACCACAATGGAATGAAATTGGAAATCACTAAGGGACAGAGAAACAGGTTAGGCACAAAGATATGGAAGTTAAACAACACTCTCTTAGACAAACAGGGGCTCAAGGAGAAAATATCAAAAGAAATCAGAAACTACCTTGAAACTAATGAAAATGAAAACACAACATGTCAAAACTTATGGGATGCAGGGAAAGCTGTCCTGAGAGGGAGGATCCTAGCCATATAGTCATATATTGAAAAAGAGGAAAGAGCTAAAATTGAAGACCTAACTGCATCCTTGGAGGAACTGGAAAAACAACAACAAAAGAAACCTAATGGTAGTAAAAAGAAGGAAATAACAAAGATTAGAGGAAAACTAAGTGAAATAGAGAATAAGAAAGCACTAGAAAAAATAAACAAAACCAAAAGCTGGTTCCTCGAGAAGATTATTAACATTGATGAACCTTTAGCCAGACTAACAAAGAAAAAGAGAGAACAGAAGCAAATGCACAAAATAAGGAGTGATCAAGAGGATATCACTACTGACCCCACAGAAATAAAGAGGACCATAAGAGGATACTGTGAACAATTATATGCCAACAAGAATGATAATTTAGAGGAAATGGACGAGTTTCTAGAAACTCACAAATGGCCTACATTGATGAAAAAAGAAATTGATGAATGCAAGAGTCCAATTACAAGTGAAGAGATAGACTCAGTCATCAAAACCTCCCAAAAAGAAGAGCCCAGGACCAGATGGCTTCACAGCTGAATTCTATCAAACTTATTGGAAAAAGCTAACACCAATTCTCCTTAAGCTCTTACAAAAAATAGAAGTAGAAGGAATATTGCCTAACTAATTTTACGATGCCAACATTACCCCAATATCAAAATCAAACAAATATACCACAAGAAAGGAAAATTACAGACCAATTTCTCTAATGAACCCAGATGCTAAAATCCTGAACAAAATCCTATCTAATCGCATTCAACAATATCTCAAAAGGATTATGCAAAAAGACCAAGTGGGTTTAATCCCGTGTATGCAAGGATGGTTCAACATAAGAAAATCAATCAATGTAATACAGCACATAAACAGATTGAATGAAAAAAAATCACAAGATCATCTCTATAGATGCAGAAAAAGCATTCGACAAAATACAGCACTCTTTCCTGATAAAAACATTGCAAAAGAGAGGAACAGAAGGAATCTTTCTGAATACAGTAAAGGGTATATATGAAAAACGCAAAGCTAACATCATCTTCAATGGTGGAATCTTAAAAGCTTTCACTCTGAAATCAGGAACAAGACAAAAATGCCCACTATCAACACTCCTATTTAACATTGTCTTAGAAGTAATTGCTCAAGCACTGAGGCAAGAAAAGTATATGAAAGGCATCCAGATTGGAAAAGAAGAAATAAAAATTTTATTATTTGTAGATGAAAGAATCCTATACGTAGAAAGCCCTGAGAAATATACAACAAAGCTTCTCGCACTTATAAAGGAATTCAGTAATGTCACAGGCTATAGGATCAATGCTCAAACATCAGGAGGATTTCTGTATACCAATAATGAGCAATCTGAGGTGGAAATTTTAAAAATACCATTTACAATAGTAACTAAAAGAATCAAATACCTAGGAATAAATTTAACTAAAGATGTAAAGGACTTATATACAGAAAAATACACAACACTGTTAAAGGAAATCAAAGAAGACTTAAATAAATGGAAGAATATTCCCTGTTCATGGATAGGAAGACTAAACGTCATCAAGATGGCTATCCTACCCAAACTAATCTACAGATTTAATGCATTCCCAATAAAAATCAACACTGTATTTTTAAAGGAACTGGAAAAACTAACCATAAAATATATTTGGAAAGGTAAGAGGCCCCAAATTGACAAAGACATATTGAAAAAGAAAAATGAAGTTGGAGGTATCAGATTACCTGACTTTAAAACATACTACAAAACTACCATGCTCAAAACTGCATGGTATTGGCAGAAGAATAGACTTATTGACCAATGGAACCGAATTGAGAGTTCTGATATAGATCCTCGCATATACAATCATCTGATATTTGACAAGGTCACCAAGCTCACTCAGTTGGGAGAGAATGGCCTCTTTAACAAGTGGTGCTTGGAGAACTGGATATCCATATCCAAAAGAATGAGAGAAGAATACCATCTCACACCTTATACAAAAATCAACTCAAGATGTACCAAAGATTTAAATATAAGACCCAAAATGATAAAGACCTTGGAAGATAATGTAAGGAAGCATCTACAGGAACTTGTAATAGGAGATGGTTTCATGAACTTCACACCCAAAGCATGAGCAGCAAGGGAAAAAATAGATAAATGGGATTTCATCAAAATTAAAACCTTCTACACCTCAAAGGACTTTATTAAGGAAATAAAAGTGTTGCCTACCCAATGGGAGAAAATATTTGGCAACCATGTATCTGATAGCAGCCTAATATCCTGCATATATAAAGAAAACCTACACCTCAAAAATAAAAAGACAAACAGCCCGTTTAAAAAATGGTTAACTGAACTGAAAAGACTCTTCTCCAAGGAAGAAGTACAAATGGCTAAAAAGCACATGAAAAAATGCTTGACATCGTTAGCTATTAGCGAAATTCAAATCAAAACCACAATGAGATACCATCTTAAAACCATCAGAATGGCAACTATTAAAAAAACAGCAGAAACAACTGTTGCAGAAGATTTGGAGGAATAGGACCCCTAATCCACTCGTGGTGGGATTGTGGAATGGTCAAGCCACTGTGGAGGACAGTTTGGCGGTTCCTCAGAACACTAACAATAGATCTTCCATATGATCTAGCGATTCCACTGCTGGGTATATACCTAGAAAAATTGAAAGTAAAGACATGAACAGATATATGCACATCAATGTTCATAGCAGCATTGTTCACAATTGCCAAAAGTTGGACTCAGCCCTGGTGCCCATCAACAGAAGAATGAATAAAAATAATGTGATATATACATATAATGGAATATTACTCAGCTGTAAGAAAGAATAAAGTGCTAACACGCAGAATAACATGGATGAATTTTGAAGACTTTACGTTGAGTGAAGCAAACCAGGCATTGAAGGATGAACAGTATATGACCACACTGATTTGAATTGAGTAAAGTGAGCAATCTCTGAGAACCATTGTCTGAAAGATAGGTTAACAAGGGAGAGAAAGAGTAGAGTAGGTTGTGAACCATCAAGCATATGGACATAATCGATGGTAAAGTCATAGAGTATAGTTGCATATTGAAGGATAGAACAGGTGGGTAGTAATATTACTCGGTTGGTTGTGCAGGTTTGACAGGTGGGTAGTTTAGAATACCCAGGGCACCTAACTATGAATCTTGTCATCCAAAGAGTCCGGACAGGGAAGTGTCATGTGCCCCAGGGGGATGGGAAGGAAGGAACAGAAAAGATCAAATGGGGTATTTAGTCATCAGGGGAAATGTTTTTCATTACCTTACAGTAATGGACACAGGACATGGTAAATATCATCAAAAATTATTAAAGTGTACCATCTAAATTGTAAACTATACTGTAAACCATTGACAATGTTTAGTAGCTATGTTTCACTATCAGTGTAACAGTTATAACAATGCTACCATCCACACACAAAAAATGTTTTAGTATGGGATGAGGTAAGGGGAAGTAGTTTGGGTATATGGGATTCTCTAGTATTCTGTGTGTGACTTTCCTGTGACCTAAAACCTCTTTGAAAATTAAATGAAAATTTAGGAGACACTGGGGAATGAGAGGGAAAAGGTGCCATGGTACAGACTGGGCACCCGATAATGGAGTGATAAAAGGAAAAAAATAATAATTAAATTATATTTTTTTGCTTTTTTCCATTTTTTGAATGTTCCAATCCATTAATTATATTTTATTTTTAGGTATTTTTCTGAGTTTCCATGTATTTTATCTCTTACAGTAATCTTATCATTGTTATTTCATTTTCCTATTAATTGTATTTGGTTATTATATGGGCTTCATCTTCAAGGAAGGTTTAGATCACAGAAGGGTTACAATGGGGACTGCAGAGGATCATTGTTGGGGGGTGTCTGCAATGAGGGATTCATGGGAGGAAGTTCATCTGAATATACATGAAAGATATATAAAATTGTTCAAATGATCAAGGGGTGGGTCATGGTCATGGTGGGTAGACAATCACTCAATAAAGGAGGGAATACTGAATTCCCAGCCTGGAGAGCTCTGCCACATTCTCCAAGGGAGCAGCAACAGGCCCCTGAGTGCAGGGGCACTGTCTGGCAAAAGAGGATGGTACACTAATGGGTTCTTGTTATTGTTGACTACCCTTATGAGTCTTTGCTCTTGTAACTGAAACAGCCTATTGTTGTGGGGTGACTCTGGATTGCTGCCTGAGAGCCTCCTTGAGGCTCAAATGTGGCCTTGCTCTAAGCCAAACTCAGCACATAAATGAATTACCTTACCCCCAGCGTGGGACATGCCTCCTGGGGATGAGCCTCCCTGGCAACGAGGGATTACTACCAAGTGCCAACTGACAATAAGACTGGGAAAAGTCCTTTAATAAAAGGGGGAAATGTGAAGACAAAGGAGTTCATATGGCTAAGAGGCTTCAAAGAGAATTGGGAGGTCATCCCAGAGGTAACACTTATACACACCTCAGTAGGATCTCATAGAACACCAAAGTGGATATCATTCCAGAGGGGCTCCTGAGGACTCTGGAAACACCCTGGTGCTATATAAGTGGGGCTAGCTCGAGAGATTGATACCTTATCATTAGGCTCTATTTTGGAATCTGTGATCCTGAGAGTGACAGAGTTGGACTCAAATAAGTCCTCCCTGCACATGGTCCATCAGTCCTTTCTATTCAAGCCTATATGTGGTGCTGGAGTTTGTAGGTGTACTTCCAAGGACTGGAGCCTTTGTCCTGCTCATGTGTCAGCCTTGCCTGGAATCTGGTGGAGCTGCAACTCCTAATCTACAGCTCAATGGACTCACCGAAGTCACCTGGCAGAGAGATGATGATGGACAATGTCCATCCTAGGGAATGGAAACAGTCTACAGCTGCAGGCAAGATAACTCCAACCATCTTATCCATGAGATATAAGGCCACTCTCATTTGGAGGTGGAGTGAACATCATCATCCCAGTCTCCTCAGTATAGGGGAAGAGCTATGGACTACAGTGCACTGACGTATTCTGTTACAGACATATTGTGATTCAAGCAATGGAAGAAATTACAACATCGATGTGGAGTCAGTGGCCACTGAATGCTTTCAGAGCAGGGATAGGGTAAAGCAGTAGTAATACAGGGTCTTTTTCAGGACTTGGTAATTATCCTGAGTGACATTACAATGACAGATATAGGCTATTTTACTTCAGCTTATAACATGCAGAACTGTGTGGGTTAGAGAGTGGTCTACAATGTGAACTATGTCCATGCTTAGTGGCAAAGCCCCAGGATGTGTATATCCATTGCAGGTGATGTGCCACACTAATGAAAGATGTTTATGTGGGAGATTGTGGGAGGTGTGGGAGGTGGGGACCATGGGAATATATGTAATTTTTCTGTAACATTTATGTAATCTAAGCATCTTTTCAAATATTTTTTAAAAACTATGTTATTATAGCAAATACTATTGATTGTAAACATTACATGGATTGTATGCTTTATGAATATGTATCAATAAATTGGATTTTTTAAAAAATCTTCACCTTTCTTTAAAAGGTCATTGGACATTTGTTTGTATGTTATTGTGAAATAATAAATCATGCAGTGATTGAGATCTGGTCCTGGTAGCTTCACGGGATGTCCAGTTCCAAAAGATCGAACACTGTACCCTTTATTCCTGAGAAGGCCATGGCCTTCCAGGGTATTTATGTTACTCCTATATACCACAGCCAATGTGAGTGTGGTTGAGACATAATGGTGGCAACTTGAAACTTCAGTGAAAATTCTGGGCCTCAGCAGATGTAAAGACTCAACATGGAATACCACCTACCTCCATGATTTCCATCTAACAAAGTATCAAAGAACAGGAAACAGCCTTATATAAGTTATCTTAGAGTGGGAGAGGGCTTTCATAGGTTTTAAGTTATTGAGTTACCATCAGATTTGTAGAGGCTGAGCCTAATCCAATCATGAGAATGCTGGATGTGATTAAATCTCCTAAACCACTAATTCTCAACAGTGCTAGTAGCCAGCCTATGGAGAGCACATTGAAATATTGAGTTAGATCATTTGGTCCCTAAAGACATAGGGGCCTGCTTTTATCAATAGTAGCCAAGACTACCAGGCTACCTGGAATCCTAAGGACAATATTGCACAAATCCAAATTGTCCAAAATCTCACAGAACCCCCCAGGAGGTTTTGGACATGGTTATGGGTATAAAACCTGCTTAAACATTACTGTGTCTATAAACTTTTATTATACATATAATTATAATATATTATTGCATGTTTCTAGATGTGCAGTGATGTAAATCAAAGGAATATTGTACATAGTTGTGTCCAGAAGTTCATAATATGCTCACCAATACAGAGAGATTTTGGAAAACATCTTTGCTAAAGGTATTTGAGAATTCATAACAACACAAATAAACATTTTGCATTTTTTACTCTTGAATTCAATTTATCAAGGGAACCAAGAAATTGACACAAAATTCTTTGTATTTTAACATATCTTCTTTTACAGGGCATCTAACATTTCCGTACTGAAATACAATAGGTGTAAAATTATTTCGTTTATTGCTCTTCACAGATTATTAAAGGAATCAGGTAGACTTAAAATTATTTAGGAGGATCAAAAAATAATCATGGTTGTGAATATTCTCACTGTCCTGATTTTGTGATAATCAGGGTAAGCTAAATATTCGCTATGTTAGACACCATATATGTGTACCCAGACCTAGTTTTTCTCCTACATCTGGTTTTTAGAATGCTGGTGATAAACCAAGCCTGATTTATTATATGACCACCATTTATGGGAAATGACTGTAACTCTAGGTATCTTTGGTCAACCTGAAGAGATATAGCAGGGGGGGCAGATGTGGCTCAAATGGTTGGGCATCCATTTCCCATAAGAGGGACCTGGTTTTGATCTCCAGGACCTCCCAGTAAAAATTTTTAAATGAAAATTATAGAAAGCATGTGGGCTGCCAGGCTCCATGTATGGGTGGACCATCAGGACCCATGAGCAGTTGTGCCACCAGGCCCTCTGTGTAGATGCACCACCATGCCCTGCCAAGCCACACAACAAGATGATGACATAACAGGAGCATGACAAAAGGGAGAACCATGATGAGACATGTTGAAAAACCAGGAACTAAGGTGGTACAGGCAGTAGGACACCTTTCTTCCACATTGGGGCTTCTGAGGCTTGAATCCCAGTGAAGACAGGAGAAGGAGGAGAAGAGAGGGCAGGAAATGGACACAGAGAATTGACCAGCAAATGGACACAAAACAGTGAAAACAGGGGTGGGGGTGTAATAATGGATAAAATTAAATAAATAAATCTTTAAAAAGGTATAAGGGAGTAAGATACAGACTATTGTTAGTAGTTTTTGATGATGCTATTTCATAATTTGTTAACAAATATTTCACAACAATATAAAGTATTTGTGGTGGAGTAATGTATAAGAGCCTTGTATGATGTTATGCATGTTTGTTTAGTAAGTCCGCAATATTTACTAAACACTTACTGTTTATGTATTTTCATGAATGAATGACATACTTCAATAAATTATTTTTAAAATGAAAAAACAACTTTTTTAAATATCATGGGACTTTGTAATGATAAAGGTGGAAAATCTATCTGTAAAGCTACAGAGTGTATTTTTCTGTATTACTCCTAATTAGGGTTACTCTTATATTGCAAAGGTTTCTAAATGATTAAACAGTTGAAAGCTGTACTTCTCAAAGTATGGCCCCCAAACAGTAGCCTCAGTATCAACTGGGAACTTTCTAAAAAGCAACTTCTCAGAGTTTGCCACAGATCTACCCAATCAGAAACATTTGGTTGCAGACCAGCAATCTATTTTTTTAACAAGTCAAATCTATTAATATATATTAACAAAGCATAAATTCATACCAAGTGTACAATCAATGGTATTCAGTATAATCACATAGATGTATATTCATCACTTCAGTCATCTTTAGAGGATTTTCATTATTCCAGTAATAATAATCTTAAAAGCAAAAACCAACTAAACAAAACTCATCACTTTTCAATCTCTCTTTCAAAAAATAGGAATAAAAGGAAGCTTTCTCAATATGGTGAAGTACATATATGAAAAATCTACAAGTAGCATTGTAGTCAATAGGGAAAGCTTGAAAGCTTTCCTACTGAGATCAAGAACAAGACAAGGATGCTAACCATTAGGACTGTTATTCAGTATTTTATTAGAAGCTCCAGCTAGAGTAATTCAGCTAGATAATGAATTAAAAGACACTCAAATAGAAAAGAAGTAAAACTTTCACTATTTGCTGATGATAATCCTAGATAATCTATAGCAAAGCTACAAGAACTAATAGATAAGTTCAACAAAGTGGTGGGATACAAAGTTAATACACAAGCATCAGTAGAATTTCTATACACTACTGATGTGAAATATGAGGATGAAATCAGAAAAAAAAATAAATTTATAATAGCAACTAAAAGAATCATATGTTTATGAATAAACTTAACCTAGGACATGAAGAACCTGTATTAAGAAAACCACAAATCATTGCTATAAGAAACCAAAGAAGAATTAAATAAATGAAAGGGAACAGTGACTTTGGAGAGGGAAGGCAAGATGGCATCAGTTTAAGTGTATGCTTGCCATCTCTCTTTCAAATGACAGCTGATTGGAGACTGGCTCATGCCCAAGTGAGATGTTCTGGGAGCCCGTGGAGCAGGAAATATTAGGGCATTGATCTGGAGGGATCTGAACAGGGAGATCGATGGCTCAAGATAAAACTGTGAGTTTTTACCCCCTTTCCTGAAAAATATGGGTGGCTAAGCCCCACCCTCAGGGCAGTGGGCCATGGTGAGCCCTGACTCCCCCTGGGCACCCAGTGAGAGGAAGCATTCTCTGAGAGTAAGAGTTACTGGCAAAAGGTGGAGAGTGGTTTCCTTTCTGTGGGTTTGGTTGCCTGGACTCCCTTTGAGCATTGGGGAACACACCAACTGGCTTGAGGGGAGAGGCAAATCTTCGGAGGAAGCCTGATTTACCTAACCACCCTGGAATACAGAGGCTTGGCTTGATAGAGGGTGGATAATAGTTCCACACTGAGAACTATCAGAATTTCAACTCCCCTAAGTGAGTCAGGCAGTGGGAAACACTTAAGTTTTCAAGAGCCTATTTAGGGTCCCCTGGGAGGGGGGGTTGGTCTAGAAGAGGTTGGAAAATCATTTCAGGGCCATGTACTCAGTCATCAGAGTCCCATTTGAATTTCAAGAGGAAACTCAACCTGAACAGGAGAGGAGAGGGAGGGGATCTTCTCAAACAGTCTGCTCAATCCTGCTGCCCTAGGAGAGTAAAACCTGCCCAGCAGAGAGTGACTGAATTGCTTTCTGAAGAGCTAACAGACCCAATTAGAAAGGTAGCTCAGTGAAGGAATTTCTGCCTTGAATGTATGAATCCTAGTTTGAATCCTAGCTCTTATAAGAGTAGTGATCCACCATGATATCTAACATCCAGTAGATAATGGAGGACAGGGAACACATGGACATTATTTTTGTACTAGCTTCTTTGTGTTCCTTAATTTTTCAAAAAAAAAATAATAATAATTAAAAAAATAACTTGGTTTATTCACTAAATCCCAACTTAAAGCCTGCCGAGAGAAACTTGCAGGATAATTGATTGATGAACACAGGCCGCCTGAGAGGCTCCACAAGGACCCAAGAAGGAACAGTGTTCTTCCTAACCTTTGTTTGACTGCTTGCTTGTCCATTTGTTGGGGGTTTATTTTGTTTTTTTGTTTTGTTTTATGTAGTGTTTTCCTTTCCTATTTCGTCCCTCCTTTTTTGAAAATTAGGTGCTGCAAGATTGTTTCTTCTTTTCTGTGCTTATTCTTCCTTGATTTCCCATTTTCTGTGTATACTGATGTTATCTACCAACACTATCTCTTTTCCTTCCTTCATCTTTCTATCTTCTGCTTTCTGTTGTGGTTCTTACATTACACCTTTTTTTACTAGTCCTCAACTTTACTGGTTTCAATTTTTATCTTATCTATTTGGGTTTTTTTAAATTGATTTTTTCTCTTTCTCTCCATTCTTTTCTCTTTCTTTCTATACTCATCATTCTGGTGTTTTAAATAATTCTATATATTTTTCTCTATTCAGTTTCCAATTTCATTGTAGGTACTTCACTTTTTTATTCCTATTACTCTACACTGCTCACACGAGTGAAATATTCATTTTATTAAGTATTATATGGCCCTCTTCTAACATTTACTATTATTACTATTATCCTTTTTCTTATCTTACTTCTTTAGATTTCTTTGGCCCTAATCTTTTTTCTTCAAGGGAACATAGAAAACACCAAGGAAATAGAACATGAAGAACAAAGTGTCAAAAAGAAAACTTAACACACACACAAAACCAGCAGCTAAACAAATCTCTAGAGCAGAGAGAGAAGCTAATCAACTGAATAAACCCATCAAGATAAATAATGACTGGAGGGTAACAAAAAATTACAAACGATACTAAGAAACAGGAAGACATGGATCTGTCCAATGAACAAACTGAAAAACAAGAAGAGATGCAGAACATTGACCAACTAATTGGAGTTGTTCAAACAAATATCATGGACCAACTTAATGAAGTGAAAGAAGAGATTAAGGATATTAAGAAGCTACTGGGAGAACAAACTGAAGAAATTATAAATATACATAAAGAAATAACAGAAATGATGGTGAAGAATGGTACAATGCAAGAAATAAAAAAGACACTAGAATCACATAAAAGCAGATTTGAACAGACAGAAGAAAGAATTAGTGATGAGGAAGACAGTACATCTCAAATCAAAAAGATAGTAGAACAAATAGATAAAATGATAGAAAAAATCCAGCAGGGATTTAAGGATTTCAATGACAACACAAAATGCACAAACATATGCATTAGAGGCATTCCAGAAGGAGAAGAGAATGGAAGGTGTGTTGAAGGAAATATTGGTTGAAAATTTCACAACCCTATTGAGGGAGACAGACATATATGTCCAGGAAGCACAGCACACCAAAAACAGTATAAATCCTAACAGGTCTACTCCAAGACATATGCTTGTCAAAATATCCAATGCTAAAGACAAAGAGAAAATACTCAAAGCAGCAAGAGAAAAGGAAGCCATCACATACAAGGGAAGCTCAATAAGATTAAGTGCTGATTTCTTATCTGAATCCATGGAGGCAAGAAGACAGTGGTATGACATAGTCAAGGTATACAAACCAAAAAACTTCCAGCCATGAATTCTCTATCCAGCAAAGCTGGCTTTCAAAAATGTTGGAGAGTTCAGAATATTCACAGATAAACAAAAATTAAGAGAGTATGCAAATAAGAAAGCTGTACTTCAAGAAATGCAAAAGGAAGTTCTGCAGGTTGAAAGGAAAAAACAGGAGAGAGAGAGTTGGAGGAGAGAGTAAGAAGAACTAAAAAGACCAAAAGAGAAATAAAAAAAAATGACATACATAAACCCAAAGAAAATATGGCTGATGTAAGAAATTCCTTGAAGTAATGACACTGAATGTTAATGGATTAAACTCACCAGTCAAGAGACAAAGATGGGCATAATGCATAAGGAAATATGATGAATCTATATGTTGTCTACAAGAAACCCACCTAAGACTCAGGGTTTCAAGGAGGCTGAAAGTGAATGGCTGGAAAACAATTTTGCAAGCACACAACAACCAAAAATGGGCAGGAGTAGCTGTACTAATATTGGGCAAAATAGATTGTAAATGCAAAAGAGACATAGATGGACCGTATATATTAGCAGAAGGGGTAATCTTTCAAGAAGAAAGTACAATCATAAATATTTGTTCATATAATGAGAGCACCTCAAATACATTAGAGAAATACAATGGAAAAATTAAATGGAGACATAAATGACTCTACTATTTTAGTCGGGGACTTTAATACAACATTATCATCATTAGACAGAACATTTTGACAGAGAATCAGTAAAGAAACAAAGTCATTGAAAAATACATAAGAGGATCTGGACCTAAAAGATATATACAGAACACTACACCTAAATACAGCAGGTTATATATTCTTCTCAAGTACCCATGGATCATACTCCAAGATAGATCACATGCTAGGCCACAATGGAATGAAACTGGAAATCACTAAGGGCCAGAGAACCAGATTAGCGCAAAGATATGGAAGTTGAAGAACACACTCATAGGCAAAGAGTGGTTCAAGAGGAAATCTCAAAAGAAATCAGTAACTACCATGAAATGAATGAAAATGACAACACACAATGTCAAAACCTATGGGATGCAGCCAAAAATGTACTGAA